>JANIIA010474096.1:0-17218 GCA_027478495.1 Erythroxylum alaternifolium | reverse complement strand
GCACGTAGCGCTCCGTTATCTTAGGTTATGTGTCGGAACGACCTACGGGCGTCCCGATGCGTATCCTAGGGTAATGGGGTGTTACAGAGTGAGATGAAAAGATTTAAAAAGGATATAGGATGGAGTTTGAGTGAACTTAAGGGAATTACTCCCTCTATATGCATGCATATGATCTTAAAAGAGCGAACAAAACTAATGAGAGAAACCCAAAAAAGACTCAATCCTAATATGTGGTAGGTAGTGAAGAAGGAAGTCTTAAAACTGCTTGATGAGGGAGTGATTTATCCAATTATAGATAGTGAGTGGGTGAGCCTAGTTCATTTAGTTATGAAAAAATCGAACATTACTGTTGTTAAAAATGATAAAAATGAGTTAGTGCCTACTAAGACTACCACTGGATGGAGAATATGTATTTATTACAAGAAACTGAATGCAGATTCTGAAAAGGACCATTTTCCTCTCCCTTTTATTAATCTTTAGGGTTCCAAATGAGATGATTTTTAATGGATAGGTTTCCAAGCTTTAAAGTTAAGCTTTATTAACCTTAAAAGACAAGTTACTATACTTGTCTTTATCTCTATCAAAGTTTCTTTCTCCATTTTGTCTTCAACACAGGGTTTTTCATCAAATCTCCAACAGAGAAAAATCTTGCTTTCTTTTACCCACTACCACTTCCTCTTTGTTATTTCTTTCTTCTACCCCAAGAAAAACTGAACCCCCTTTCAACTTTCATGTTGATGTACGTAGTTGCATAAGGGATTAGGGTTCACGTGATTGCTGCAGATGTTGGAACTTTAAACAAGTAAGCTTGTTATGATTATTATTATCTTTTTTGGCATTCCTGCAATTTCTCTAAACATTTTATCTTTACCTATTGCCTAGGGTTTGTATTTTATCTACTAAGTGCTTTCAACTTGTATTTCATAACTTGGAGTTTTATGCCAATTTGTATCCCTTATTGATTGCAGCATTTTACTATGTGCCCTCACTTAATACTTTCATGAATTTATGGTGTTCCATCAAGTGATTGAAAACTTTAAAAGGGTTCTCTATTTTTGTAGGGTAAGTCACAATCTATCACAACTGGACGATGGTATACAATGGTAGGTTCCTTATAGATTGTTGTGCTAATGGGAAAGTGTTGTATCCATGTATCATTAACCAAACATCTACCAAGCTTCTTCAATAGGAACCAGCTACTTGCTTGCTTATTGTACTATGTGAATACATTATCAAAACACCTCAAATATGTCAGCATAATGCTTAGTATTAGATTTTGTAGTTCCTTACAATTCTTCTGAGACCAAATCCTTCCTTGTCAGGTTTTACTTGAATAAAGTGTGTAGTTAAAGTCCCATAATATTGTCCAACGTGTCTTTATATTCGTATTAATTTTTATTATCTACTCCCAAAGTATCTACCTTTGAAATTAATAATTTGCAACATATGTTGTGCCAAACTAAGTTCTAAAAAAAACTAGGCTATACTACTCAGAAGTATACAAGGTAATTTTATTCAAATACCCAGGGTCATCACTCCACGAGGTGAAATTGGTTCACTCAAATTAACCACTCGCAAGTATACAAGGTAATTGTAGTCGAATACTCAAGGTCATCTTTCCAGGAGGTGAAATTGGTTCACTCAAATTAACCTTGAATAAAAATAAAAATTATGCAATCCTAAGCACTCTATCTTGATTTGTTGATTAAAAGACTTTAAAGAAAATTAGTAATTAAACTAAAGAGTAAACTACTTTAACTGAAAGCAAGAACGATTTGATCAATTGGTATGGGAACTCTTGAGAAATTAGCTTCACTAATTTAATCTCCTATGTATAACTGAGGGGAATTAATTGTAAAATTGTCATGTTAAATTTAACAATTGGGTCCTAAAATCAATTCAAATAATAAACTAAATCTAACTTTCATATTCGACAAGTTTATCTTCCAAATCAATTATGTAAACCTAACTAATAATTCCCCACCTAAGTTAGTATATTTCTAATTCATAACTTAAGCGTCTATAATTTCTTATTCTGATATTAAACGTTTTCTCTTAATCCTTCGTTTAATACCAAAATGATGTAAAGGTCTTTATTTTGGTTGTAATAGGGTCGAGCTAAAAGTAGGAAAAAGGAAAATTAAAGTTTAAAACCACAGAAATAATTGAGCATTTAAAGTGATATAGCATAATGAAACAAAAAACACTCAATTCTTGCCTTTCAGTTATCAATATTAACACTCCCACTCCTCCTCTCTCTCTCTCTCTCTTTTAAATATATCTCTCCTCTTTTGTTGTCTTCTCTTTCCTCCTTTTCTCTTCTTTTTTTCTTTTTCCCCTTTATTTGTTTATTTATTTTGAACAAGGAAATCAATTTTATAAGAGGAAAAATTTAGAGAAGAGATACAATTTATTATAGTTATACTTATTACTAACTCAAAAGCCAACTATATGTTATAACTCCCCCATACTTATTCAAGCAATTATTCCCTAAACCCAATCATACTCATTCAAATGCTCAAATAGTCCTTATGATAGGTATGAAGAAAAATTTAAATAATTAAGGTTAAGGCTAATATTTTGGGTTTAAATAAAGAAATGGTTCATGTTAAGCTAAAAGGGGGCTTATTAAAGGTTAAATTATGGTGGTTTTTAAGCAAAAAGGGAAAATCATAATTTCCTTTATCGTTTCAATGTTTTTGTTAGATTGTGTGATCTTAACTAATATTTGCAAAGAATATCTAGAGTTCCTTAATCGTGAAAGAACACTCTCAATAAAGAATACTTGAATTTGGTGTTTAATATTTGAAAGAGACTCAAATTCTTACCAAAGAAAATTTTCATTCATCTATCATAACAAGTTCATATCCTTTAAATTAAAATTCAAATCAATCATCCTAAGCATGTAAGTATACTTATTCACTTATATTAGAATTTTCTAATCTTGATCAAGTTTACTTCATGACCATGCATCTCTAATTATTTAATAAGAAAAAACACATAACACACATTTCTTTAATTAATTAAACTACTACTCCTAACACTTAAATATCACATCAAAGAGGGACCTAAAATGAAAAACAATCCACACAAGGACAAAATATTAAAGTTATAAGAAATTAAAGTAACAAGCAATAAAAAGGAAAAAGGATAGAAATTGGATACTAAAATGGGGGTTGCGACCATCCGAAGTGAGCATTCAAATTGGCTATGAAAATCTTGGATGTTGAAATCTTTGATGTTTTGGTTGCTAAACTTTATGGGTCCATTTCCATCCTAGTTCAGAAATACTTATCAAGTGAATATTTAATAGGTTTGTAATGTAAAGGGTCATTATCAATAAGGAGGTACACATTTCTATAACAAACCATTTGAGGCTTTCTTAAAAAGATATGGGGTGCAACATTGAATTGTAATTCCTTACCACCAACAGATGAGTGGGCAAGTAGAAGTGGTGAATATAGACTTGGAAAATATTTTAGAGAAGACTGTCAATAGTACAAGAAAAGATTGGGAAACTAAGATAGATGATGCAATTTGGGCCTACTAGACAACTTTCAAGACAACCTTTGACACCACACCCTACTAATTAGTTTATGCTAAGGCTTTCCATTTACCAATGGAGTTAGAGCAGAAGGCGTACTAGGTAATCAAAGAGTTAAACTTTGAATTAAAAGCAATAAGTGAGAGAAGATTGTTGCAGCTAAATGAATTGGAGGAGCTAAGATTGCATGCCTATGAGAATGCCAAACTATATAAGGAATGAGCCAAGAAATGGCATGATGCTTGTTTGAAAAAGAAGGAGTTTGAGGTTGGTGATATGGTCTTATTTTTTAACTCTCACCTTTGATTATTTCCTAGTAAGCTGAAATCAAGATGGAGTAGCCCGTTTCAAGTCACTAAAGTTTTCACACAGTGCATTAGAGCTGACCAATGACAAAGGTGCGACATTCAAGGTAAGTGGCCACCAATGTAAGCCTTATTTTGGAGGACATTTTCCCTAGGATCAGGAAGTGTTTTCTTCCTCCCACCTTAAGTAATTCGAGCATGATGAAGAAGTCCCGCTAGTGACTTTAAAGCTAGCATTAGTTTGTATAAACATTTAATCTCTTTATATTTGTATGTTTTCCTTAATTAACATTTTCCATATTTTTCCATTGTTTTTCTTAAAGAGAGATTAGGGCATGGTTAGTGAAGATGCAGTGCTAACAACATTATCAAACTAAGAAACTCCTCAAATTTTTTGAACTTCAAAAGGTACACATCCCATCGTTGATACCTTCACTGCCATAATCTCTATAAGCATTCTCTTACCTCAACCTTATATTTATTTTATTTTATATTTATGTTATATGTTTAGTTTTCCCATTGCATATCGCTTTTATACATTGAGGAAAAACTGTCATTCATTTGTAGGGGAGTGGTATGCAATTGTAACTATATTTCATGTTGCTTGTATATATGACTCCCCATATTTGTATTATGTGCTTTTTTTGTGCATGCTTTTTCTAATTTTGTTCTTTTTATCATTTGGTTTGCATATGCTTGATTAAGTGAATGGGTAATGACTAAAATTTTAATGAGAGGTAGTTCACTTATGAACAAAATTGTTTAGCTTGTGAAAATCTATTAGCTTAGGAAGTTATGTGCTAAGTTTCCTTAATATAAGTATGTATGTTAATTAGGATATGACACTTCGTTTTACATTTTATGTCACTCACTTTCATGTGTTTATCATTAGAAGTCATTTAAATAGGTAAATAGTCCTAGTTACCTTTCTATAAATAGTTGTCTATAAAGAAATGAAGTAGGTTAAAAATGTGAAAAAATAAAAAATTGTGTATGTTTTGAATAAATAACTATTCCACTAACTTGTAGGGTTAAAAATAGAGCTGGTAGCCAGTTGTGAGCAGTGATATAGCTGAGTAATCGAGGGCATGCAACACAAATGTTTGTTTTTGCCTCAAAAGTCTAAAATGACTCTCTAACGAAACTGAATAAAAAATACAACCTAGTTGAGTAACTAGGGGACGTTCACTATAAATTGTTTTCCTTTGCATCAAAGACTAGGTTAGCATTAAAAAACTTCAAAAAGTGATGTGTGCGATTAAAAACCTACTGATCTAGTAAAAATAGAAATAATTTTAATAGAAGGAGGATTAGTGATAGTTAACTATTGAGCACGTTTTATTTCTAATAAAAGCCCCAACATCTGCTAGTATACAGATTGTAAACTTGTAACATTAAAAGTGTGGATCCTATAAGGAGTTGTGAACTAATTTAATCCTAAGTTATCTAAGGCTTAAAAAAATTATAAAAGAAAATAAAACTTTATACAGAAAAGTAAATACATAAAGATAGATTGATAGAAAATTGAATAGAAAAATTAACACAAACGAAATCAAATTGAGCACCACCAACTTAATAATTGAAAATTACATAAGAAGAATTATCAAATTATAAGAAAGGGGATTTTTCCTATCATCAATGCTAACCTAGTCATTTATGTGTTAATGAGATGTTGGTTTTAGGCCATCAAAGGGAGGATTACTCTCTCTCGAGTTATAATCACAAGCCCTAGATAATAATATCTGGTTAGGTTTAGTACTGAACATGTAATCTCTCAATTACAAGCAACCTTAACCCTAGCTAGTTCTTAAGCTTTCTAATAAACAATCGGGTCTCACACGAGATCTCTCTTTATATAAAAACTGATTTGATTAATTATGTGGTCGTCTATTGGATCGCTTAACTCTCATTAATCCAGCCTAATCATTTTGCATTCGATTCACCTTCTCTATTTATTATCGAACCATTAATTTCCATAAAAAATAAATGAGATTAGCACAAAAATAACTATATTAACATTAAATCAAGTCAAAATCCCTAAAGAAAAGTTAGAACATTATAATCAATCCTAAATCCATTTTCATACAATCCATTTCAATCTCGTACATTTAAATGAACGAAAATGAAAGGTGGAAAAAAGAAACAAACTTAAAAAGATGGAGGTTGAAGCTACAGGATAGGTATTATTCTTTACTCTTCCTTACTCTCTCTATCTTCTTCTTTTTCTTGGAGTTTTCCCAAAAGTGGTAGAGAATGGAGTTCCTCTTTCTATCTCTTCTTTTTCTTCTTATAGTTTTTTCTAATTAGGGTAACTCTAGGGCTTTTCCCATGCTCCAGAAGTCTGAAATGTCCCTAAAAAATGAAGTTTAGAAGGTCAGGGTGTGTTGTCTATCGTGCAGGCTATGATTATGGCCCATAGTACCATGATTGTGGCACCTTATTTCCCCTTTTGTCACGATTATGGCTCCTTGCGTCTGTTTTTATCATGATCGTGGCTTATTAGTCACGATGGTGGGCCTAGGTTTGGCTTCAGGTCTTCTCCAAATCTCCTCCATTTTTTTTATATTTTCCCTGAAACACTAGAAACACATTATGACACCTTTAAAAACATAAAATTGAAGCTCAAACACGTGCTCTAACGCAAAAAGAACACAAAAACACAAGTACTTAACTAACTGAGACAATTCTAACCTAACCACGCCCTAGTGGATTAAATTTAACCACTAAACACATCTGAAACTTCCTAAAAAATATGATGCAATCTACGACTATCATTAACCTTTTTAATTAATCGATAATAGTAAACAAATGTTTGTAAGTCTCATAGGTGTAAAACTAAGTTGTTTATATATTGATTGATACGTATGTTTATATTAAAGTGCTTAAACGTGATGGAATTTGTTGATATATTAGAACTTGTTGAATAATTTTTGTTTAAGAGCAAGTTAATTCCATAAGGTTAAAGCCATTGAATAGTTAGTTTATATGTTACATGTGTTCATGCTTGCAAGAATTTTTGTGCATTTTGTTTTTTTTATGTTTGATTTTGCTTGAGGATAAGTAAAAGTGTAAGTGTAGGGAAGTTGATAAGTGATATTTATTATATGATTGTCTAATTCATTTTATATGATAATGGGTATGTTTAGTGTACATGCTAGGATGTTTAGCTTAGGTTTTGTGTTATTTTCATATAACTTGCATATGTATTTGGTTGCGTATGATAAATTGTATATTAGGTTATAAATGAAGATTTTTAAGCTTAGGTTTTGCATGCCTTTCATGTGTTTTGATGTACATACATTTTTCATGGTTGTATGTCAATGTTTAGGAAGGTATTGGACCTTATTTATATCGATTATTAACTTAATTTCATGTGGACTTGTTCTAGGTATCAAAGAAGAAAGTTGGAATTTTCTAAGTAGAAGCTAGAATTTTCCAGCTTTCTGCTAGCGTGTTGTTACGCTAGTCAAAATAAACTAGAGCTACTACTGTAGTAGTGGTAAGTCTAGGTCAATCTCATAGAGAGTGTTTGGTTAGGTTTTCTTATGAAATTAATCAGTGTTTAGGTTATGGGGGGTTTTGTATGATTTAAGAAAAGAAAAGAAAAACTAAACTAACTAAGAAAAGAAAATTAAAGAAAACATGTAAAAATGATGAAAGTGGTGAATTCCTTGGGAATTTGATTCTTTTGTTCAATATCGGCTTACAACCCTAATTAAACATATTTCAATGATTTGTTTCTCTTAAACCTTTGTTAGAAACTATTAATCATTGGTTAATCGATTAACCTGAGTTTTTCCTTGGGTAGTGTTTAATCAAGATACGATCGTCAATTAAATCTAGCTACCGACTAGCCTTGGCTACGATCTCTAGATTTAATTGGGTAGTAGCATTACAAAATAGAAAAACCAATTAATCAAAGCAATAACTAAATAAAATGTGTCATTTAACCTAGGTTATATTATCCCTATTGATTATGAACCATTAGTTGCTACAAATGAATTTCAACATAACAATTACGGATTACATTGAATATTCTAGCAATGGGTTTCTGATAAAATAATCCAATGAATGCATTAAAATCATATTTTCACAATACCCAAATCCATACACATTGGATAACATAATCAGTTTCTAAAGAGAGATAGGAAATACCAAATACAAGGAGCAATAAACTTAACTGAGTCGTCAGTGTCGATATCCCTGTTAAAATGGTGTCAAAAAAGCTACCCCTCCATAAGTCTCTCACTATTGAGAGCTTCCATAGCCCTCTTCGTGTTCTCTCAAGAGCACCTTTAGTTCAGCCCCTAAATGAAGACATTTAATTCTTTCTTCTTTAGCTACAGTCATCACACTCACCCATCAAATAAAAAAAAGTTAAATTGAAGTGAGATAGGTAGTAAGAGCTGAAGAGAGGAAGCTAATCCACTCTCTCAGTTCTTGTTTATTTTTTAGCCCTCCTTATTTTATTCTATAGCTGACACCTTTAAGACCTCCCTTCATTTCATTTTAACGCTAGATTTAATGTAAACAACTGTTATATTCCTCTCCTTTAGCCGCACATCGCACACATTTGGTTCTTCATTTTTATCCTAGCCATCAACACCTTTCTTTTTTATACCTTCCAACATTGTTTAAAATGTAGCAGTTAGGTTTAAATGGGATATGGGAAAGGTGTCTTTCAAAATATGAGATGACAAAATGTCCTCTAGTTACTGTCCTTGGTGCTATCCATTAATTAAATTCAAACCATTTCATGAGTATTATAGTTCAACCCTCCATGTGCAACTATCCACCATCCATCATATACCTTTGTTTTGTACTTAAAAAGCTATGTTAAGTGGACAAGTGGTGTGTGTGTGTGTGTGGATCTTAACACTCATGTTTTTGCTTCAGCCTCCTATTCTTTCTTCCACTTATGTCACATACAATGAAATAGCAATTGGTCACCTTGCATCATCTTCGGTTTAAGCCATAAATAATTATCTTGCATAGGTGTGAGGAATAACTCACACCCATGAATGTTGTTGCACAGTTGTGACACACACAATTACAGTTGTGCCACTTTTCCAACATGGCCATGAGACATTTTAATGGTTCATTCTTCATTTTTTTTCATTTTCTTGTCTTCTATTGATTTTAACCCTCTTCTTTTTTCCCCATAAAGACAAAGGACTGTGAATCTTCAGAAAATAGATCAATTGTAGTGCTTTTAACTCACTTTAGCTCTTTTACTTCCAAATTGTCCCTAAAATCACATATGAGTCAAAATGAGTATCTTAAGCAATTTCATGTAATTAATCTCTAAGTATTATGGAATAAGTATACAATCAATTAAGCATATATCACTTTCTAGTTGGCATTTCAAGCTTATATCACATCCATCCTAATTCAATTTAAGCACCTAAAGGGGTATAAAAAACTCCATTTTTAAACTCAAGAAAGGCAAAGGGTCATGCAACACATGAAAAGGACAAAGAAAGACACTTTTTTGGTGGATTTTCAAGGATAATCAAGTGATTTTAAGAGATCTCAAAGTTGCCACACCAAGTTTCGGCTTTTTTCTTTAACTCATAAGCCTTATATTCTCTCTTATCTCATTTTTTCTATTTAGTTATTGTATGAAGAAAATGTATGAACTTGTTGTGAGGATGTTGTTGATGATTCTAATGGATTTCTAATTAGAATTTAGGGTTGTTCTTACCATAACTATGTCAGAACTCACTTTCGTCTGATGTATGATTTGCTTTAATGCCTATGATGTGTGGACTTTATATGCCTTGCTTACATTGAGAAATGGAGTTAGAAACTTGGTTTTGGATGTACCATGAGAATGGGCAGTCTTGATAAAACTTCACACATTAAGCTAATATGACATTTAGGGAGAGATCTTGGATGTTATGATGGCTGTCATATCCATTTAATAGTTAAGTAAAGTATGTAGGTTAAAAGATCATATACTAAACTTTAATCATTATTTCGGGCTTAATTGGTTCAAATATTGAAAGAGAAAGGGCCAATATATTAGAATGCCTAGGACTAAGTATGATTACATTACCAAAGTGAGGGATTATATGGTATGGAGAGAATGACCCTAACCTTTATAATTTAAACCCTAACCTTTATAATTTGATTCTTTAAACCAAATTGTGTTCTTATTTTTGTGACATTTTGAAGTGTGTTTGCAAGCCTTTAAATTTTAATTTTTTTCAATTTCAATCTCTCATTATTTGATTTAATAAAAAAAATTCAATTTGAATGACAAGGTGACTAACCAATCCTCGGCAGAACAATTCCTTACTATACTATTTTATATGAGTCGTATACTTATGGTATAACAAGTTTAATTAATTTAAAACTTTGAGCTAACACAATGTCACTGTCAAGTCAAGAGCGAGACACCAGTTATGATCGTGATAGATGTGATACAAAGAAAATTCTACCAAATTTTATTTTTTCTAGATCTTGAGTTTTTTTATACTTTTGACGTTTCGGAGCTATTTTTGAAACTACAAGTAATAGCCACACAGTCAAAAGAAGATTAAGAGGGGACATCGAGGGAGCTTTAGAGAATTCCATATATCCATATCAAGATTCCAACTAACTTTTATTTCTTTTCCCTTTATTTCTTTCATTGTCTTGGATGTTTATTTAGATTGTTATGATTTTTAACATGATTATGGATTTCTAAATCCATATTAGGGATTGTTCTTAAATTGTTTTGTTGAACCTTATTCATGTTGAATTTAATATATCTATCAATGCTTTGTGATAATTTTTACGCTTATCCTTGTTATTAAATCAAAAGAGTGAATCAAGTTACATGTGTTAAGCTACGCAATGAGAGTTGGTAGCTAAATAAACTTGCAATTATAAGATTAATTAATAATTTAAGAGAGATCTTAATTGTGAAATTAATTATCCTTAAGATTGCTTTAAATCTAATTGAATAGTTAGGATTATTTATGAATTGAGAGGTTTCAATTTTATTATTTTCTATTTTAATTAGGATTACTTGATTAGATCTTGAGAGAGGGTAATAAAAAACTTAGGATATCTAGGATTGAGCATTAATGGATCAATAAGATATAAGGAAAACAAAATAAGGATAAAATAATTCCTAAGTTTCCAAACTTTGATTAATCTTATTTTATTGGCAGCTCAATTATTTACTTGTTTAGTTTCATTAGTTATTTCAATTTCAATTATTTATTTTAACTTAAATCAAATTTTAGTACCTTACATAAATTTTTATTCAATTTGTTAGGTGTCTATTAGTCCTCGTGGGAATAATACCTTTTGTACTACAAGTTACAGTTTGTATACTTACGGTATTGAAAGTTTTGTTATAAAACTTGTCAATAAGTTTTTGATATTGTTGCTAGGGACTGATTTAGCATCTTATTCAATTTGAATGCCTTTTATTTAAGGATTGTAATACTTTTCTTATGTGATTGCAGTTGCCCGAACAAAAAAATATACATCTAAAATGATTTGTAAGCAAAGTAGAAGACTCATCAATTTTAGACATCATAAAGCGACAAAGAGAGATTCAAAAAGCTATATACTAAGAAGTAATAGAAAGAACGGTGCTGGAGGAAAGAATCCAAAGAGAGCAACAAAGGACCCTTATGGACTTCATGAGGCTAACATTTAATGTCCAACCATCAAGGAATTACATGACCACCATTGCAAGCGAATACCTTCGAAATCAAACTAATATTATTGAATATACTGCAAACTAATATGCAATTTCATAGTTTGACCAATGGCGTTCTTATTGCTCATGTTTTCAATTTGTTAGAGATCTGTGATATGTTTCAGTAGAATAGGTTGTTAAAAGATGCAACTAAGATGAAGCTCTCTTCCCTTTTACACTCATTGATAGAGCCAAAGTGTGGTTTAATTCACTCAACCTAGTGAACATCACAATATACGAGCAGCTAGTGTAAGCTCTCTTGGCTAAGTACTTCCCTTTAGCAAAGACAACAATGTTTATAAAAAAATTTCAAATTTGTAGGAAAACGAAAGTGAGTCTTGATATGAAGCATGAGAGCAAACTAAGGAGTTATAAAGGAGCTATCTGCACCACAACTTGCCAATGAGTTTCTCTTACAAATTTTTTACAACAAAGTTAATCCACCTATGCGAGGCAACATTGATACAGTAACTAGTGGCTCATTAATAACGAAAATACTTAAAGCAGCACATGGTCTATTAGAAGAGATGGCAAACAATAGTTGTCATTGGACATCAAAACTAAGTAGATAGTAGCCAACCTTCCAAGAGCCAAAATGAATGATTGTTGTAGATCTCGTGACAACATTACAAGCTAAGGTCATAAATCTAACAAAAAAATTAAACATTCTGAAAGTTACCTCTTCCTTTCCACTCAAAGTAATTCAACATAGAAGCAAGCTATAAGGACAAGAGAGCCATATCATAACTAATTACGTCCTAGTTGAAAACAAAATTATGCAACAGTTTAACTTCATGGGAGCACAATTTGGTCATGGAGGTAATAATACTCACTTAAACATGTACAATCCTAGGTGGTAGAACTGCCTAAATTTTTCTTGGTCTAATAATGCAAGAACTCAACTGAGAACTCAAGGCGTATTAGGATTTCAGTAAGATAAGTTTGGTTTATTGGAATTAAGGATGGATAAGTTAATGGATATGTTAAATTCCAAGTTCATGAGCCAAAATAAGACTCAAAAAAGGGATGGACACAAAATTTGATCAAACAGAAAAGAATCATGCCTCTTCTATTCATAATCTAAAGGTGTAAGTGGGTCAGTTATTCAATGCATTGTCTAAACAAAGTATGGGTTCTTATAAACAATCCAGAAGCAAATCCAAAGTAGCAATTTAAGGCTATCACACTTAGGAGTGGGAAAGAGTTAAAAGAACTAGTAAAAAATAAGTTAAACCCCTCCTTGTAGAATACCAAAACAAGAACAAAAAGGGTGAAGTTAAGAATGATGGTCCTCCTTATGTTCCTCCTCATTCATATTCACCTAAAATACCATTACCAAAAAGACTTTAAAAGAACCAATTGGATGCACAATTTCCAAGTTTGTGGAAAAGTTGAAGACATTGCGAATTAACTTATCCTTTTTGGAATCTTTGAGCAACATACCTAAGTATGCAAAATTTCTCAAAGAAATCTTATCAAGTTAGCAAACTTAGGATGACAATCAAACAATCTTCATGATAGAAAGATAAAGCTCCATCATTACCAGCCACATGCCATGAAAGTTGAAAGATCCAGGGAGTTTCATTATGTCCTGTGTAATTGGTAATTTAGAATTTTTTAAATGCTTATGTAACATAGGAGCAAGTATTAATCTTTTGTTGTTATCAATTTTTAGGAAATTAGGTCTAGGAAATTTGAGGCAAACTTTCATGTTTATTTAATTTGCTAATCAAATAATAAAGAAATATTTGATATGGTGGAGGATGTGTCTGTAATAGTGGACAAGTTTATTACTCCTACAATTTTTTCATGCTAGAATTTAAAGAGGATCGAGACTGTCTATTAATTCTTAGTAGACCCTTTTTAAACACTGAAAGAGCTTTGGTAGATGTCCGTTAAGGAAATCTCATCCTTGGGATTGGTGATGAACTAGCAGAATTTAATACGAATAAGGTATTAAAGAATCTAACTGGGGCGGCTCATTCACGAGAATTGATTAAATGTTTAAAGGAGCAAGAGGAGAAGCCAATTTTAGGAACTATTAATGAAGTATTGGAGGTTGCTTTAAGTATAGATAATTTCTACATCCCGCAGTACAATCTGTTGATTCAATTGAAGGTTCAGGGAGTTTCATCATTCCTTATGTTACTAATAGTTTTTTACCAAAAAAGGCATTAATGAAATTACTTGGTTTTCTCAATTTGACCAATTATGCCCTTCTTATTATCTTACAATAGGTAGCTTATTTACAGGCTACTAAACTGCCAAGTGCGGAAAGGATGGCAATAAACCACTCATTATAGACCCAAGTTGAAGGTAGAAGGTAGAATATGTCAAGATAGTGCATTAAACAAGCGCTACTTGACAGACAACCCAAAAATTAGGATAGGTTTTGTTTTTATTTTCATTTTATTTTATTGAGGCTTTGTTACTTTTATTTTGTAAGGAGTTGAAATGATGGATCCTTATGAAATAAAGTGCCTTCAAGTTCACTCTTCATCACCATCACCACCTAAATCACCATCAGTCTAACTTTTTCATTATTATTATTTATCTTTATCTTTATTTTTTTGTTTTGCATATTGAGGAAAAATTTTTGTTCAAGTGTGGGGACATTTATACAATGACATATCATGGTGCGTGAAATTGGCATTTGTGTTGTGGTAGTTTTGATTAGGTTGACATTTTGTGAACTTTTTATTGCACCATATGTGCTTTGTGTGAATCTGTCAATGACATGAATAAGATTGGAATTAATTTAGCTTTGACCATGATTATTTAAATTATAAAGGTATAGTAACTTGTGAATTTTATGTTTTAAATGTCTTTGGTATGAAAATAGAGGTTAATTAGAATATGGAATTTATTTTTTCATTTTATGACACTTATTTGTATACATTTATAATTATGTTCAATTAAACTAGTTAACATTATTAATTCCCTTTAATAAGAATCATTGAAAAGAATAAATGAGGCAAGCTAAGAAATTAAATGAAAAATATTCAATTAAATTCCTATTTTGCTAGCCTTTTTTAAGAAATTGGGTTAAGAATAAAGTCAGTAGCCATTTGGTAGTTATGATATACCTAAGCAAATATAAGTATACATGAAAAAATGTTGTCTTTGTGTCAAAAGGCTAGAATGGCACTCTAACCAATCAAATTAAAAAATGTGACCTAGTTGAGCAACCGAGGGACATTTATGATAAGGTTTTGCCTTCGCATCAAAATTATAGGTTATCATCAAAGACAATTTAAAAATGGTGTTACAATAAATAAAACCTACTGATCTTTTAAAAATAGAAAGAAGGAAGTCTTGAAACTGCTTAATGAGGGAGTGATTTATCCAATTGTAGATAGTGAGTGGGTGAGCCCAGTTCATGTAGTTATGAAAAAATCCAACATTACTATTGTTAAAAATGATAAAAATGAGTTAGTGCCAACTAGGACTACCACTGAATGGAGAATGTGTATTTATTACATGAAACTGAATGCAGATTCTGAAAAAGACCATTTTCCTTTCCCTTTTATTAATCCTTAGGGCTCCAAATGAGATGATTTTTAATGGATAGGTGTCCAAGCTTTAAAGTTAAGCTTTATTAACCTTGAAAGACAAGTTACTGTACTTGTCTTTATCTCTCTCAACGTTTCTTTCTCCGGTTTATCTTCAACATAGAGTTTTTCATCAAATCTCCAACAGAGAAAAATCTTTCTTTCTTTTACCCACTATCACTTCCTCTTTGTTATTTTTTTCTTCTACCCCAAGAAAAACCAAACCCCCTATCAACTTTCATGTTGATGTACATGGTTGCATGAGGGATTAGGGTTCACGTGATTGTTGTAGATGTTGGAACTTTAAACAAGTAAGCTTGTTATGATTATGTATTGTTGTATGAAATGAAGCATGCATTGTTAGCTCACTACTAAATGGTTAAAAGCAGTGATATTCATTTTTGCTAGAAAATAAGTGGGGAAATGTTAAGTGTGCCGTGCATGTTGATTTTGAGATTTGATGATCAGAATGTTATAAGAGGTTATAGAAATGACTTTTGAAGTGAAAGATCAACTAGAATGGGTAGGAGATTAATGCAGACAAATTTGATGAAATGGATATGTGAATGCCTGTTCATGTTGATGTTTTTACTGAAGAAAATACAAAGGTTGAAAATGCAGAAAAATGAAAGTGAAGAAATGAAAAAAACGTGATGAATATGAGTTAGTGTTTCTTGTGATGAATAGATTTTGATTTGACTATGATATGTTGAGCTGAATGAAATAGGAATGAAGAGGAAATATTGAGTTTTAAGTAGATAGTTGATAGTGATATATACGTACATATATATATAAAGACTCTATTCTTCCTCTTCACTAGTCACATACGGGTATATATTGAAAAATTAGTAGATGAGTTTTTGATATCAAATTACCAAAGGGTGGAGGTTGCGATTTAAAGAAATGATGAGTGATTAAGTTATGAAGTTGGTAAAGTACCCAGGATTGTCATTGGGCATGCATTGTACATAGTCTATATACACAGTTGTATATGAATAAATGCTTATAATTGTACCATTATTAATGTGAGTGCAAAGTGTGTCTTGCATAAATGGGTTTTCCAGGTTAAATGTCTGCATTCTAGTGTTTCCAGAATTCGGAAGCAAATGCTAATCTGGAGCGTACTGTGAGTAGACCTAGATGGTCTCATTTTATTGTTAGTTTTGTTTGAATTTTTGTATTGATTGACTACTGAATGCTCATATGAATGTGATTGATTGTGTTGAATTCTAGATAGAAGGTCCGATGATTGTGAAATGTCAATGAGATATTGAAGTGCTACTTACATGTGAATGTGACGAACTAAATGTTTCATGATATGATTGATTGAAAATGTGAGATGCATTCCATACATAAATGCATGATCAGATAATGGGAGTTGTGACTAGAGTAGTCACCGATCAGAGCTTAAAGCTCAAAGTGTGAAAAGAGCCTCGAGCTTAAAAAGTGATTCAGAGCTTAAAGCTCAAAGTGTGAAAAGAGTCTCGAGCTCAGAAAGTGATTCACAGCCTCAGGCTCAACATTTAATGAGCCCGGTATCCACAATAGATACGGGACAGTTTAGGCACTCAGTCACAACAAAGTAATAAATAGAAAGTGGGTCTCGTGCACACTGCATATGCATAATATAAATGATTAAATTATATTTGTAACACCCCTCTCCCGCTGAACCCGAACCCGGTATCGACAGTGATATCCAAATCCGTGCCCCGCGAGGGTGGTGTGTCACATCACTTAACACATCACTTAACAAAAGTCGGTATAAAATTTTTTTTGTAAACTCTTTTAAAACACTTTACACTTATCAGTTATGTATGTCCACTTTTTGAAACACTTTGTCCATTTAAACTGAAAGCAGAACACATTACAACATACTGAAAATCACAAACACTTTTATTAGCCACTTGGGCCCATTTGCAATTTCACAATACAATTGTTTCTCAAACTTCTCAAAATCAACTGTAATAATTAATTACAAGTACAATAATTTGCGGAAAATACAATCAAATAAATAGACACAATGCAGACGCGAACTGATCCCGACCTCTTCTTTCCTCTCTCCTATGCAATCGACATACTCCCGTCGCCTAACGGGGTATTCTTCTGAGTCCTGAAAAAT
>JANIIA010474091.1:0-17222 GCA_027478495.1 Erythroxylum alaternifolium | reverse complement strand
ATTGAAGCTTTTTCTATTGGGGCAACTAGCATAACTTTCTCTATATGTATCGGATCAAGATCCTTTTTAGATGGTTTGAAAGAGGACTTATAGGTCTATAACTTTCTTAAAGACCTTAGGAACAAATTCTATCTTTTGAAGGGTTAAAGATGGACCAGACGATATAAAATGAACAGTACACAGAAGAAGTTTCGTTCACTTAGGCAGAAGGCAGATGAATGCAAAAGCGGAAGAATGCAATAAACAAAAGAAGAAATAAGTAGACAAATGCAGAAGTAGACGAATGCAAGAAGCAGACGAATCGAAAAGTAGACGAAACAGAAAGCAGATAAAGCGAAAAAAAGAAATGAAGCTGAAAGTAGACAAAACAAAAAATAGACAAAGTAAGAAGCAGATGAAGCGAAAGACAGACAGAACCCAAGTCAGCTTAAGACGAAGCAAAGTCAACTCAAGAATATGCAACACTTAAGACATAGCGGGTCATCTTAAGATGAAGCAGAGTCAACTTAAGATGATGCGATGCTTAAGACCCTATAACATCATCACAGACAAAGTGACATCATCACAGACGATACATTTTTACAGAAGATGCGTCTTTACAGACGGCGAATCCATACAGACGAAATGACGTCATCACAAACGAAGTGACATCATCACAGATGATATATTTTTACAGAAGATGCATCTTTACAGACGATGCATCCTTACAGACAAAATGACGTCAGCACAGACGAAGTGACATCATCACAGACGATATGTCTATGCTCCTGAACATCTCCCCCTTATTAAAACCACGACTTTCTACTCCACCATCTATAACTCCCATACTAAATATTCTCAGTAAACTTCTTCAACACATTTTTCTTCACTAACTCCAACACTTAGATTTTATTTTAGTCTTCCTACTCCATTTCATTCTAATCTTTCTCCAAAATCAAAATTCTCAATCTATCCTATTATTGTTCACTATACCTGAAATGTGAATGAGTGCATGTACAATTATTTTCCTGTGTGCGAAGACTCAAATTCATATGCATCTATGCTGACATTTCGTTAAGCATGAAAATGCAAATTTTCCTCTAACTCTCTCATTTCCATTCTCCCCATTTTTGAAATCGAGGTTATAACCCTTAGTATGGGTATAGGATGCTACATGTTTACCCTCATCAAGGGTCTATGATCAATGGTTTGCTTCCAACTGTTTCTCCTCATAAGGCTTTTGTAGCCTGTAAGTAAGCCACTTGTTGCAAGATAATAACATGGATATAATTTATCAAATTAATAAATCTAATTGCATGCATTAATGCTCTTTTTAATGACAAACAATTAATAAAGTAGGAAATAACAAAACATCCAGTTGACTTGTTTACTTTTTTCTTCAAGGAAGTGGGAATCCTTTGTACTTAAGGTCACAACCAATGCCTTATCATTAGTTTCTTACTTGGTTCCTCTGTTAGCCCTTCCTCAACCACGTTTGTCCATTCTTCTTCTTTTTCTTCCTAGACAAAGGTTTCTTGCTCATCTTCTTCAATGACCTCCTACCACTTCTTTACCTCCTTTTCTTAGATAAAAACTTCTTCTTCTTTTTCTTCTTTTGGATGCACATTTCCAATCCTAATGGTGATTTCCATTCCATATTCTTTAGGATCTGTTTCAATAGGAATAGGCAAACTCCCTTACATCCTGTCAAATACTATCTTTGCCAATTGATCTATCGATTCACCATATTTTGTATACGAGCCTCTATTTCCTGATACCTCATTATTAATTCTTGAATAAGATTAGCCATCATATCTTTTAGAGTTGGCTCCTTAACTTGAGGTGCTTGCATAGCGTATGGTTACTGTCTCCATTGGTGGAGATAGATAACAAAATAAAAAAATCCTGTGCCTCGCAGAGTTTGCTTACTGACCTTACTTATTTTTGTTCCGACTCTAGATGACATAAACATAAATTTTTTGTTCCTTCCAAAATCAAGGGATAAGATTTCTTGTCCCTGTGACAGAAACAAAACACACAAGCAACTTTTAGAAATAACCCTCCCTCTACGACACTGTATGAGCATAGGAAAAATGATTGCCTCTTACAAACCCATCAAAACCACTCCTCACTGAGCACTCCTCTCTGACCACTCCTCTTCGACACGTCTCCTTTCTTCCCTCTGGCTCGTCTCGGTAGTGAAAGGTAAGTTTTTTTATTCATTTTCTCCCCTTCTTTGCCTCTGGTTTCGCTACATGATTTTTCAGCATAATTTTTTATCTTACAATTGTTGCTTCATTTTTTGACTCATGCAAAGGAAGAGCCAAAGCTCATTAGTTTCTTTAAATGCCACTTATTGAAAATTGATAGCCTTCTCGTCCATTTGTTAAATCAGAGTCTCAGATATCAGTTAGCTACGTATGGTCCTTAGGTATTTTTGGAAAAAAACACATTGGTGGTTTATGTGTTCCCCAGTGAATGAGCCTTCTGGATGAGTTATTTCTTTATTTATTAATGATGGATTTAATTGCTAAGAAATTTAAGCAAATTCTAATTAAGGGTTATTGATCATGACAGTACATTTTCTCTCAAAAGAAAGCTAATAAGTTGAGTTTAATTTATAATTTAAAACTATCTGAAACAAGTACATGTCTTATAATCATCGATTCTTGCCTATTGTTTCTTTTTTTCTCATTTTTGATAATGTAAGTTCCATAAAGGCTTCATGTGGAAGCTCATTGAATCTTGAATAAACACCACAAACTTCATTTGGTTGGCTAAACAAGACACACAAGCACTAAATTTATTAAACTGACATGGAAATGAGAAAAAGACACAGATTCAAGAGGATTTATATAGTTTTAACACGAATAAATTTTTGTATCATTCAAAGAAATGACTTTTGGAAGGTAACTAGTATAATGAGATCCTTATCTAGATATATGATCATGTAAATTAATGTATTTCATAGGTTAAGAAGCCTCATACCTTCAGAAGTAGTGAACCTGCAGGTGAAGATTTAAGTCCATCATAACCTATATTATAAGAAATGCTCCCATCAGCCTTGAACAAACCATAATTCCTCTCAGAAGTTGGCCCAGGTTTATTATTCTCATTTAATACCGCAAAAATGTATGCCTTAACCACATTTTTTCCCTGAGATGAGTGCCTTTTCTCTTCGCAAGCCTCTTTCGGAGGTTATAATTATATGTTCTTACATTTTTTGTTATTGCTGCAGCTTTATTATCATCTCCATGAGAAGCCTAACCTGTCTCTATAACTATCACTTCCATCTTCTCATACCCGACATCTTCTAATGCAGTATAGGCTGCATCAATCTAAGCACCCTGCATGTTATCATACTAGAGATCAATTTTTTGATCATTAATCATTAATATCAATATTTTCTGGATCACTCATATAGGCCAAGAATGGATAAACATTTAAACAGAAAGGAGAACCAATTTGTTGAAACAACTCCAATAAAGGCTTCATGAATTGAACAACATTGTCTTTAAACATATAAGAAGATGGGGGTAGGAATTAACAACTTGTGAATATGCTGTGGGAATTTAAATTGCGTTAGCTAAATGAAGCTTACTTAAGGCACTGTAAACATTTCTTATTGCATCTAAAAGCACCCCCTAGGGTTCATAATTACTTCCTCCTAAAACTTCATTCCTCACAGCAATCCCACAAATACTGGTATTGGGAAAGAATGCCTACAAATTCTATTTAACCCAACTCATAGCATTGCTTGCATTATTACTCATGTCTTTCAAATATCCATTCGAAAGTCCACTCAGGAGTCATAGTCCAGTCCCACTAAATGCCTTGAGAACACTATGATTAGCATCATATATCTGGGCATTCCTTATTTTTCCTACCTCAGAAGTTTCACAACTTCATCAGGTGACGGGATGTTATCTGCAATTCGTCCATAATTTATTCCATAAGTTTCAGTGAATGTTTGGGCTGATAGAAGGGCTGCAATGGATCGGGAGAATAAAAAAGAAGATACCATCAGCAAACTAATCCCTTATAGGAGCTTAACACATTGCAAATTAATAGAGAAACCAATCAATATGTCCTGTATATATGAGAATTTAGCCATATATTGGAAGAGAGACTAACAATCTTGAACCACCAAAGAAAAGAAACAGATTTTGAAAAAGTGAATTCGTTCTTGGATAAAGAGATGTGTATGGCATTAACAGATCAACTCGTTATTAATAGAAAAACCAAACGAGTTGGTTTGTATTTTATTTGCACAACTCAGTTGGAAGTTTTCAGCAACTTTTACCTCATGGCATCAGTTTCTTATTAATCTATCTTATAAAAAGCGTTAGCATTACGCTTAGGAAAACACTAGAATATATCATTGTTCAATATGGCCACTAATCGACATAATATATCATAAGCGTGCTCATAACTTTAGATTTGGTTTTTGTTCCTGTTTTGTCTTTGATTTGCACAACATAATACAAGATCTTCATATGCAGATCTTAAGTAGTATAAGCTTTAATTTTTCATCCAACAATAAGAAACTTATGCTGATAGAAATGTGTAGTTTATGCATGTAGATTTCTTTTGTTTTAATTTACACTGTTTTGATTTCTTGATTATTTTTGTATTTGTGTTTTGATTTTTTAATTGTTTTTGTATTTGTGTTTTTGTTTTGTGTGATATTTATTTTGGAAATTTTCTTCTTTTATTAGTTGTGATTCAATTTTTTCAGGTTGAAGGTGACAATACTTGGTTTGTGCATCTGTTCTCATTGAAGCTGAGGTACTTCAACTAATCCCTTTTTGTTTTTATTATATCATTTACTTGTTGTTCCTTAGAAACAACAGCAATAATCAGTTGTTTTTTTTGCTAGCTTTTTTCTTATTGTTTTTCCTAATGAAATTTTTAGTTATTGTTTATTCTTGTATTATTGGTTGTGGCTTGTTTATGATCATTATAATTTTTTATCTTTGCAGACATTTTTTATTTTCACAAATGGATAACAAGGATCATAATGCTATATGTAAGTATCTGACTTTGTTTGACCTTTGGCATGGGGAATTAGATTTTTATGAGAATGGTCATGTTGTTATGCTTGTATGTATACACAAAAAAACTGAGTAGAAGTGATTGACAGTACCAACTAGGCAAGCTAATATAGATAGGATTTTGAATGAGGGTGATAGGAATAGCCAGTGAGATTTAAGGATGGGCTTAAATGCATTTACATTGTTATGTGAAATGCTTTAAGTCCATGGTGGGTTGAGGAATAATGGCCATGTGCCTATTGAAGAAAACGTTTCAATCTGCTTAAGAATATTAGCAAAAAATGAATCTAATAGAGTACTACAAGTTAGGCTTATGAGATCAGGAGAAACAATAAGTAGGGTGTTCTATAGTGTGTTGAAAGTTGTACTAAAGCTTCAACATTTGTTGTATGTCAAGCCCATACTATACCAATTCTTGAGGATTGCACAGACAATAGATGGAAATGGTTTCAGGTTAGTAAATTTAATTAGCTACAATAAATTGTCTAATTTCACTTTTTGTAAATACTAAACTAGAACTTTTTATTGTTGGAATTTTGTTCAATGGGTTGCCTTGGTGCTCTAGATGGGACCTATTTAGAAATAATAGTTCCCCATGCAGACAAACCCAGATACAAAGGTAAGAAAGGGAAAATATGCACTAAGATCATTGTTGATGCCAATGTATGACAATTTGGAGCTAAGCTAGGTGAAGAGCTTGGGAATTTGGGCTTCTTCACTGAAGAAGTTCTTAGGACTGCAAGGATCTTCTTAAAGAATGCTCATACTGGGAATCTTTTCTAGGGTTTAACTACAGACCAGAAACAGGCTTATGTGAGGAGCCTGTTAGATGATAAAATCTAACTTTATGCTTTATTTCTTAATTAGTAGGTTATGGTACACTATTATATGGTAATGTAGGATGGTAACAATGCTTCTAGTTTAACTATTTTTGCTTCTTCTATTACTTGTAGTGGACCGCAATTTTTGGGTTGTGACCTATCACTTTCGGGCTCGCCATTTTTATGGGGCTACTGAATTCATAGTATCTTAGCAGGAAAGCTAGGATTTGCATTATCTTCAAACAGGCTATGTGATGCTAAATAATGATATGATAAACTGTCGACTTTATTTGTACACTTATGTATGAATCATGAATGGTTAGTTTATTAACTTTCTAATGTTTCTCATTTATGTACGTGTATGAATGATGAGAATATGATTCATTTTCAGGTACTTAACTATGGGCAAATACAACTTCTATATTGTACTTGTTGGAAGTCAAGTTGGTATTTTTACAAATTGGGATCATGTTAAATTGGCAACTGAGGGGTTCCCTAATGCTAGATTCAAGGGGTATTGGACTTTGATTGAAGCACAGAGTGCTTATGTCATAGATCCAAATATGTGGACTCGTCCAAATGAAGAAATTGTTCTTACCACTAATGAACCCTTATCAATACCGAATCAATTTTCACTTCCAACAAATGAACAACTAAATGAAGTTGCAACTTTGAAGGAAAAAATTGCATGGAGTCAATGATTTTTACTCATTGCCATTGGAGTCATTTTGGGTATTATTATTAAGGACATTCTTAATAAAATATAAGGCTTCGATGTATCTTTAACCTATTATGTAATTAATTCCATGAATACTTAGATGTTTTATTAAATTATTATGTACTAGAATTTCTAACTTCTTCGATTTTTTTATTCAATATCTCATTTCATTTAATTTTTAGGTTTCTCATTTCATTAAATATTTAGGTTCCTCATTTTATTTCATCGTAATTAAAAATTACAAATACAATTAAAATAAATATTGGTACAATTATAAAAAGTATTTCACGTAATTCGTTTTATTATTAACTTGTACTTATTTTTTATTATTCAATAGCTCATTTCATTAAATTTTTTTGTTCCTCATTTTTTTAATTTCTTATTTATAAATACAATTAAAAAATACTAATGCAAATAATTCGTTTTAAAATAATCAACGAATTACAAATTTCCATTCATATTATACTACAGGGGTACTTTAGTCATTGATGTTGTTTTTCTGTTCTGTCAATTACAGCCAGACACATTTCTATCTTTGAGACTCAAAACAGTTTTATTTGTTCTATCCATCATAACCAAACACCTCACTATCTCCAATTTTTGTTCTATTTTGTCTTAAAAATTTTTTTCCCGTCTCAGCCTATGGATCACAATAACCATATGCAGTGTTAGTGCTATAAATTTTCAACTAGAGGGTAATCATTCCATCCATAAGCGTAAGAGCTGCTCGATTTTGAATTGTAGCTGTTCTTGCATAGTGCACTTTGAGGTTTGTGGTACATGGTTGGTTGCTCCCATATATAATTTGGTGCTCGAAATTTATGATTATAATGGTTTTTCCCACAAATGCCATAACATGACATGGATTTCAGTTAAACTTCTAAAAACATGTCTGAAAAACTCTCATTCCTATATGGTGATGTTACATATTTTGAAGACACATTGTAACTTCCTTAAGAGTAATACCTATTCCATCCTTTCATTGTCAATTGTGGTGACGATGTTAAATCTCAATCCCTAAAATAAACCACAAATACACTGTTAATGTAGAAAAATTCAAAAGATGATTAAATGAATGAATAAAAAATACAATAAAATATAGGAATAATAAATTTAATAAAATAAAATAAATAAAAACTTAATTAAAAAATAAAATAAAAATGTTTAGAGTAATAAAATAAAGGTTTTCCGAATATTAATTTCCACAAAAATGACACCAAAAACTTCATTGTTCTCTGCTTAAGGCTAATATTTGGATTAACTGTAAGTGCACGATGTAGTTGTAGCTAGTACCGACAAGTATGGGTCGATTCAATAAAGATAATGAATACTTGTAAGGCCCAAAGTACACCTTAGTTGAAATACGACATGCTTATAAAAGTACATGTGTGATAGGAGTTGGGATTGTGCTATGATTAGAATATGAAAGACAGATGACTAGAACTTTTGGTCAAGTGGATCATATTTAGTGGTTTGGAATGGATTGAAACCATTAGATAATTGAGGTATTTAAAAGTACAATTTAGACTAGGAAAATTGTCAAATGGCAGGTTAAGTTGGTCTATGAAAATTAGAATGACTAAGCCTATGAATTAGTGACATTTGGCATAGTTTCTACATTGATATTTGGCATCATAATAAGAGGACATGTGGCCTAATTGAAGTGTTACAAATGGCAGCTTAAATGGTGGGTAAATAGGATTCATGTCTTGGTGTTAAATGGCATGTTAAGCTAGTGACACCTAGCTAGTGATGAAGCAAGTTTCTACTGGAGTAAATCCAGCTTTGTCTATTATTCACCTTGCTTCCTCTTGTCCACCGAAACTCACATTTTCTCTCTTAATTTTGGAATTTTTGTTGGAATTTGGATTGTCATCACTTGAATTTTGGTAAGATACTGAATCTAGAAAAAGGATATACGAATTTACTTTACTATTGTTATGTTATTGCTAAAATTTGCAAATTAAACCTAGATATGTGCTAATTGATTGGAAGGATTAGTTTGGCTTGAGCTTTGGAGTTATTTTTTAAAGTTTAAAGAGTTAAGGGAGTACTAAACTTAGTATCATGATAGAACATATACTTTTGGATGTTTGAAGTGGATAAAATGTGTATTGAATTAATGAAGAATTGTAGTTAGAAACTTTATACATGCTGGATACTCATTAGAAGGAGTGGTTCCATTGAACAGACATTGGTATTTCAGCCACATCTTGACCTGTACACATCAAAATGGGATGATTTAAATTTAAATTAAACTAGATACATTTATCTACAACTTTCATGAAAGAATCGAATTAGATTTTTGACACTAAGGGTTTTGAAATTTAACTTAAAGTTGAGATCTAGTTGTTGTCCACAGTTGAGAATAATCTGTAGTATTTTGGGTACAACTCATAGAATAATGAACCAAATTGAATTAAATATATTTCATTTGAAACTTACATATAGAGGAACATTTGTTTAGGAGAACATATTGTTTAAAAACATCAATTTGTAGGTCAGAATAACCATACAAAACTGATCTAAAAACTTGTCCTGTGAAAATAGTTGTTTGAAAGTTTCAGGTCACTTATCCCACAATTGTGGGAAATGATTAAGAAGGTAAAAAAGGGGTTTTATACAATTGATGAACTATATAAGGTTCAGTTAATTTATTTGGTACAATAGGATTTAAATGGACTTGTTTAAGGTGTGTCTGAACTTAAATTGGTATCCGATATAATTAAGTAATAATTAGTTTAATTATGCATTATTAATGGAGATGATAATATAAAGGATGTATGGTTTAGTAATGATGAATACAATGTTGAATTGCTTGGTGTGATCATGAATGAATAAGTTCCTAAGGCTTATGTATTATGAATTGGATATGGATGTTTTGTGAATTGGGAATTATGGTAGATCTATTCATACATAAGATTTTTTAATCTTGATGCTAAGAAATCAAAATATGCACCAATATTCCTGATCTATTATAATATATAGTAAACAAATAATTGAATCACAATAGATAAACCAAAATAACTGCATAAATAAAAGAATCAAAATATATTGTACCATAAAATAGGTTCATCACACCTAAACACTAAAGATGTTTAGTTATATATGATAGAAGGTGAATTCAAACATAATAGACGATGAATTCAAACATAAACAGGAAAAAAATGAATAGAAAACAAAAATTTCATAATTCTAAATCTCCCCTTTTCTTCTGTCGAATGTACTTGCAAGGTAGATGTTTAATGTTATGTTTTATGGGATTTTGCAATGATTTCTTCACATTTTCCACATCTTTAAATCAATATTGCCCTTTGTGAATGATCTCTACATCTGGAATTGTCTTTATCAATTTGCTATCTTAATCTACCTTCACTCACATCTTTTTATATTAAATTTTAAAGTTTATAGTAGAAACACGGTCCAATACATAGGTGTGTGTTGGACCATGTATAACTTAAAATCTCCAGAATTTGTAATTCTACACAGGCTAAGAGACTTACACAACCATAAAAATGGCTATGTATCCCTTATTTTACTTCAAAAGTATTATGATTTCATTCAAATTCTTCTCTTTTTAATCCATTAAGGCAATTATAACCTGTAAATGGACTTGGAGCGACTTAAGTAACAAATATATAGTAAAAGTATAAAATATCAAGCAAAATATATTAAATATAGGTGTATAGATTTAGTTAAATTGGCATCTATCATGGCCTCATCCATTCCTATTAGTTTTTAATAAAACTTACTAAATAGCTCAAAATCTTTATATAACTTTATTACAATGAAATATTATATATATTAATCTATAATGGTACTCTAATTTTTTGCACGATTTCAAGATGCATAGCAGGCTACTAAAGTTAAAGGAATATTGGTCTATTGTTAAGATACCAAGGACCAACCTTAATTATTTATTAAGTTTCAACTTTGGAGTTGAGGTTATCTTTAGTCCACATGAATTCTAATAAAATATGGCTCATATGAAGAGTAGTGGAAAAGTAGGTCTCTTCCTTATAAAGAAACCTATTTCTTAAGACCATCTATTGGCTCCTTCTTGGAGGGTATCTAGTGAAAATCAAGAATTCTTCTTCCTTCAAGAATCTTCCTTTTTCTTCTTTTACATTTGGAAGTTTTGTTTAGCATTGATATGACAATCTCTTCCTCCGCCCTTTGTTGATTTCTTCTTCTCTTCTTCTCTTTTCTCTTTTCTTTCTCTCTTTTCTTGCAAAATTTGTCCCTCTTCTCCTCTAAGAATGCCACACCCATCTCTTTTAAATTCCCACTCATTTCATAGCTTAAAAACCTTAAACTACATATTTTTTAAAAAACTTCCATCCATGTTGCATAATGCGAAATTCTGATTATGGACTTAATGAGCATCTCTCTATCTATTTCTTCCTTTTGTCTTTAATTGTTCACCCACTTACTTATTTTTTTCATAATATATTTTATTACTTATATGCGCACTAATTACCTTAAAATAATTTTCCTATAATAAATGCACTTTATTTCACTACTAACACATTTTTCTTCGATTTATTCACTAACATCAACTTTTTAAGCTCTTCTATAAAGACTCTTAGTTAACAAATTTATCCTATAATTTTTACATATTATTTATAAATTATAACCTTATTAACTAATTCGATCAAAAATTGAAAATTCATCTTCTAAGTACCGTAATGCAAAATACTTAAAAATTCAAGTTGAAGATTAAAAATAATAGGAAGAACACACAATATAGGACATATATAAAATAAAGTGACTAATTCATAATTGAGAAAATTGAATGAAAATTTAGGGTATGATAGTCGTTCCTATAGAGACTATAATTACTAGTAGTAACTCGTTTTCCTATTATCTAATTGACAATTTTGACGATGATGGTTAATCAAATTTAAATTGAAAGAAGACGTGCTAATCACGCATCAACATAATTAATAAACTAGAATGGAAGTCAAACCAAAAATCATTCAATAAAATACTAGTAACTAAAATTCAAATCCTAATTGGACTTCTTATACAATCATTGATTTCACAAGTCAATTGAATCTAAGGTTTACTGGACTATGGAAATTTCTTAATTATGTTATTATCTTTCTTAAAACTATTCACATATAATCATTGGTTGATTAATTGAAATATCTTTCTTATTAAAACACCTAGAATTGCATTAATTGATCCATAAATTTCACTATTAAATTTGAACTAATATAAAAGATTTATGTCAACCTATCTCTTGTTTTTCATGCAACTCCTTTCTATTATGCTAGGTTTATTTATATAAAGGATTTCTCAATCTCAATTGTATGAAATCACATAAGAATTAACATAATGACAATAGTAATTTAAGAATATTTAAGACCACATAATTGAATCTTAATGAAACTATAGGGTAAATTAAAATAAAATAAAACCACTACAAAGTCCATCCCAGGGTTCATCTAATTTAGGTACTATAAAAGGGTTTTTTACTCTAAATTAATGAAATCCACCCAAAGGGGTTCTTTGGCTATTCTTTATACTTTTAACTATTCTAATTTTTTTCTCAACTTTCTCGAGGTTCATTCTCTCTTCTGCCACTTAATTTTGCCTTATAAATTTTGGAATTTGGATTCTGGGACGTACATAGACATTAACACAACCATATTGATTTTCATATACTTCAAACAAACATGCAATATTCTTTTGTATTCAATTCATACATGAACATGGCCATATACTACTAACACAGGCTATTCACCACTTAACACTAGCATGTGCTTCATTAATATGGTTGTGCTTTACAAAAAATAATCAACACACCTCCAAACTCTTCTAAAAAAGCCATGTACTTGTCATGTACTTCATAACTTAGTCAAAACAACTCTAAATTGCTCTCAGCTTATCAAAATTCATTCCTTTTACTCTAAATAAGTGAATTAGAACATAAATATGAAATATAAAGAACTTAAGTGTAAAATAAAAAATTGAAATAAAAATTAAATGCAATAAATATGTGTTAGAAGTCGTGTAAGTCACTTATAGTAATTTTTTAGCAATATAAATGTGTTAGTGCCCATGTATCTTTTCGTAACTTTTTCACACCTTGTCTTTAAATGGATGTGGTCTTGTTTCTACTTTACATGAGTGTGTAAAAGAATACAACCATCAATATAGGCATGTAACTCTCTTTGACTTTCTAACTAAACCAAATTCTACCTGCCTTCCAATATGAAAATCCATAAGCACACACAAGGCATAAAAGATAAAAAATAACACTCATATATCCATAAACAAAGAAAAAAATTATATAATAGACCATAATGTTAACATAGATATAAATTAAACATAAAAATGTAAAATAAAACTAATTAGAATAAAATTATTAATTAGACTTGGGTCGTCTCCTTAGAAGCACTTGTTTAACACTATCAGCTTTATATTCCCACTTCAACTTACAATATATTTATTTCAGAGATTGAATTCCTCTCCTTGGACATGACATGGCTCCAATAGGTCATCATGAATAATTTTTTGAACAATATCTAGGACTGCAAAATCAACGACTTTAAGAAAATAACAAGTGTTTTCCTATTAAAAAATGTCCTAATGCATTAGGAATCTTAAAAGTAACCTCTTCATCTCTAACTCTAAACATCAATTTACCATAACTTACATTAATTATTACATTAGTAGTGAATAATAGGTACTTCAATATACTTATCCATATCTAATATGAAAAAATCATATAGGAAAATTTATTTGTCCAATTAAACCAACTCATCCTCAATGATACCTCTAGGATATTTAATTGACCTATAATCTAACTAGATACTCATCCTAGTTGGTTTAGTTTCTCCTAATCCTAATTTCTTAGATGAATTATAGGGCATCAAGTTAATGTTAGCTATTAAGTTAACTAATGCTTTTTTAAGTGACAAAAGTACCAATTAAGTAAGAGGTAGTAAAACTCATTAGGTCTTAGCTTTTTAGGTAGTTTATTTTATAGAATGGCTGAGGATTCCTTGCTTATTGTTATCATGGATAGCTCCTCTAACTTCCTTTTGTTTGAAAGTAGCTCTTTTAAGAATTAAGAATACTTGGACATCTATAAAAGAGCTTAAACAAAAGGTAAGTTAATATGAAGTTTTTTAAAAAGTTTAAAGAACTTACTAAATTGCTCATCCATGTGATCCTTCTTTAATTTTTGTTGGATATTAAAAAGTAAGCTTAAATCCTTCAACAAATTAGGTTTTTTTCTTTCTTTGTCTTGCTCCTTATCCATTTTCTTAATCTTAGTCTACTCAATGTGTGTATTTTCAATGCTTAACTCCTTACCACTTCTAATAGTAACTACCTTTACATGCTCCTTTAAATTTGTCTTGATGATGCTAGGTAAGCCACCTTACAATCTCTGAGAAACTAACTTGGCAAGTTATTATATTTGGTTCTACGAGTTACAAATAGAAGCCTATTTGTTCCTTAATAAAGTTTCATTAACTTGAAAGATAACTTTAGATGTCGAAATTTTTTTCATGATATCTTATATTCTACGTTTCTTTTATTAAGAAGGACGGTGTTGCTAAAATACTAGTAGAGGATTTTGCTCTGTTGCCTCTAATTTCCCTAAAAAAATTTTTTATAGTTCCCCTAACCTAGTTTCTACATATTACTGTATAGGTTACTTTGTGGTTGAGGTGCATTACCCATATTGTCAATGTGTTCAAAAGGTTTTGCTATGGCCTTAATAGCTTGACATTCTTAGCTTACATAAACTTCATTAGGAATTTTAGAGCCATTTGGTCCTAAGCTATAATCGGTCATCTAGGAAGAGAGTTCATCCACTACTTCATTTTCTAATTATGAAAGGGAACAACCTCAATATGATTACATCATTAATGGTTCTATTAATCTTAAACATATCACAAATCTATAAGAAATTAGCTATATAAGATTTTGGATCCTCTACATGACATTTGGTTTAACCTCGAAGTTGTTAGCTACAATAGCTTTTCTAGTGATAGTTTTATCCAAGAGGAGGAATTAGAGGAATTATAAGAGATAACTGAAGATGATAAGCTAGAAACCTCTATCCAAGGAGAAGAAGAATAGTGGATAGAGAAGAACTAATGGAGGAACTAAGTAAGGAAACTACTGATGAGGTGTTAGTAATGAGCTTAAATACAGAGGGTTCCCACTTCCTCAAAGACAAACTATTCAAGTCAATGACGATTCAGGGAGTTTTATTATTCCCTCTTTCACTAATAGTTTGCCATTAAAAAGGGCATTAATGATTACAATTTGATTATTTAATTTTATAAATTATGCCCTTATTATCATCTTCCAATAGGTAACTTACTTACAGGCTACAAAATCATTATGATAAGAAGCGGGTGGAAGCAAGCGACTTATTATAGACCTTGGATGATGAAAACATGCAAATTATGTTGAGCTACTGTTGTGAAAGAAGTGCTGAATAGGAGGCAACCCATAAGTTAGTTTTAATTTTATTTCAATTTTGATATTATCTTGTGTTTGATTTTGGGTTAATATAGGTTTTAATTTGTTGGAACCCCAATTTTTTCTTAGAAAATTTTGAGTAGTACATGAGAAGGGTGGATAGATTCATGTTTTGTTTTAGTATTTTTGGTAATGATGAACTATGAAATGGGAAGAATTAGGGTGAAAGTGATGAAGAACACGTATATATATATGTTTTGTTATTGGTGTTCATGATTAATCATGGACTATAATATCTTTATAGATGATATGGAGTTGAAAATGAATTACAGAAGATGATCTTGGTATGAGTTGTGATAAGGAAAGATTTAGAAACAAATTTGGTAGTGATCTGGAAAATGTTCACTGAGTGTGCTTCGGTCTGTTAGCCATAATTTTTTTCTAGTTATCCAAATAAGATGATTATTTTATTGGATTACACTAGAAACATATGGATACATTTCTTATGAAGAAATCGAATTTCAATTCTATCTCTAAGAGTGTCGAAATTTCATGAAGTTGAGAACTGGGTGCAGTACATTGGTGGATGAATGTAAAATTTTATCTTTGGACTTTAGGGAAACTTTGGGATGGATCTAGATAGATGTTGGCAAATTTTCCTTCTTGAGAATTATAGATCATTCTTTTATCTTTCCAACGATATATAGCATGAAATTTTTGGACATCTGACCTGAAAGTTATGCTAATTATAAAAATACCTTCTGTGTTACTATTCATAAACTCCTTCTGAGTTACTGTTCATCATGTACCTTTTGTCCTATTTTTGAACCTTCAAAAGGTAAAATTTGTCTTTGAGTCTTCATAGAAGTTGTAGGTCTGGAAGTCCTCTTTTGAAAAATATGAATAACACCTAAATCTGATATCCGTAGGAAAAGTTATGCTAATTGTAAAATCACCTTCTGTGTTACTATTCATAAACTCCTTTTGGGTTACTGTTCATCATCTACCTTCTGTCCTATTTTTGACCCTATAGAAAGTAAAATTTGTCTTTGAGGTCTTCATAGAAGTTTTATCTCTTGAAGTTTTCTTTTGAACCATATGACTAACACCTAAATCCAATATCCTTAGGAAAAGTTATGCTAATTGTAAAAACACCTTATGTGTTACTATTTATAAACTCCTTCTGGGTTACTGTTCATCATGTACATTCTGTCCTATTTTTGAACCTTTAGAAGGTAAAATTTTTCTTTGAGGTCTTCATATAAGTCGTATCTATTGAAGTCCTATTTTGGACGATATGAAGAACACCTAAATCCGATATCCGTAAGAAAAGTTATGCTAATTGTAAAAAAACCTTCTGTGTTACTATTTATCATGTACATTCTGTCCTATTTTTGACCCTTCAGAAGTAAAATTTGTCTTTAAGGTATTCATAGACTTGTAGCTTTTGAATTCCTATTTTGAACCATACAAAGAGCACCTAAATCCGATACCTATAGAGAAAGTTAGGACAATAGTCCCGAAGTAAGTTCGATATGATAGAGGATAAAAACACATTGCATTCTTTTGGCCATAACTTCTTCTCTAGAGATCCAAATGACTTGATTCTTGAACCATTGGACTCGTAAGACATTTTCTACATCTCCATAAGAAATCATAGCCATATGAAATGAAACAAGAAAGATTGAGTGAAAAACTTGTAATCATAGCCATATGAAATGAAACAAGAAAGATTGAGTGAAAAACTTGGGCGGGTACAGTGTGTGTACTTTTAAGTAATATGAACTGGTGTTATTCCACTGAACATACTTTCATATTTTGATGATTTCTGGATCGGTAAAGCTCCAAATGAGATGATTTCTGATTTATGGAAAGCTAAAACATGGAGCTACAAATGGTTTGAAGAAATTGGAATCCAATTCAGTGTCTAAGATGTTTAAATTTTAGATGGAAGTTGTGCACAGTATACTGTTATAGACAAGAGCAGTCCAAAAATATTTGAAGTATATCTTTCGAATCACTGAACCAAATTGAATGATTTTGGAGTTACTAGAAACTTGGGACAATGGGGGACATTTTTCTGGAAGAAAGTGTTATGTTAGAATGTTCAAGGATACTGTTGGCCAGACACTTAAGTATAAAAGACATAAGGCATAAATGGAAGGGCAAATGGGACAATTCTCAATCATTAAGGGCATAATT
>JANIIA010474052.1:0-17225 GCA_027478495.1 Erythroxylum alaternifolium | reverse complement strand
CCAAAGGTCCACATGAAGTCCAATTGGGAGAATTCACTTAAAATACCATGTGACAACCATGTGCCACTTAAAAATAAAGAGAAGCACGTGATCTATAAGGTTAAATATGTTTAGATTATGTTTTAATTAGTTTCCTTTTTGTCTTTCTTGAAAGAAAGTCATCTATTCATCTCCTTTATAAGTTTATTTTGTTTCCTTTTATTTAGTTTCTTTTTTAGGACATTAAGTTAGGAAGTTTTCCTATAAATAGGTACCCTCTATGTACTTTAGAAGAGAATTTTTCATTTAGAAATACTATTAAGTATTATTGGGAACATTCTTGCTTTCTTTATATTCTTTGAGAATACTTGAATTATCGAAGGAGTGGTCTTCCTTTGTGGTGTCCCAAGGTTATAGTTCTAAGAGACAAGTTCTCTTAGGATTCTTTCCATTGACCAACATTCTTGCTAGGGTTCTAAGAGATAGGTTCTCCTAAGTTCTTTCCATTGACCAATATTCTTCTGACCCCTTTTCTCTTTGTGTTCTATTTCTATCTTTTCAATTTTGTTTCTTGTGCTTCTGTGTGTGTTTGATTCTAGTCATTCCTGGGCATAGTTCCATCGTGTTGAAGGTTCTCTAGGACAAGTTTCTATTGGTTCTCCCATCAAAAACTTAGCACAACTTCTATCTTAGCTTTAGCTAACTTTGCCAATACTTTTAAAATTGAGTGTGATGCGAGTGGGGTTGGAATAGGGGTTGTCTTGATATAGGATAGAAAACCAATTGCATATTTTAGTGATAAACTTAGTGGGGTAGCCTTAAGCTACCCAACTTATGAAAAGGAAATTTATGCATTGGTTAGGGCATTAAAAACTTGGCAGCACTAGTTGTGGCCGAAAGAGTTTGTTATCCATACTGATCATGAATCATTGAATACATAAAGGGTCAACACAAACTTAGAAAAAGGCATGCAAAGGGGGTAGAATTCATAGAGACATTTCCATACGTGATCAAGTATAAACAGGGAAAGGAAAACATTGTAGCAGATGAATTATCTAGGAAACATGCTTTGTTAGCACATTAAATGTTAGATTATTAAGATTGGAACATATTAAGGATTTGTATAATGATCATGATTTTTGTAATGTGTTTAATGCATGTGAAAAATCTACAATTGGGAAGTTCTTTAGGCATAAAGGGTATTTGTTTAGAGAGAATAGGTTGTGCATTTCCCAATGTTCCTTGAGAGAGTTATTAGTTAAAGAATCACATGGAGGAGGTTTAATTGGTCATTTTGGTGTTAAAAAGACTCCTGACCTTTTGAATGAACACTTCTTCTGGCCACATATGAGGAGAGATGTAGAAAGATTGTGCGGGACATGTGTGGAGTGTAGGCAAGGTAAATCGAGAGTTCAACCCCATGGGTTGTATAAACCACTACCTATACCTAGTGAACCATGGGTAGACATTTCCATGGACTTTGTTTTGGATTTACCTAGGTCTAGGAAAGGTCATGATTCAGTTTTTGTAGTTGCTGACAGGTTCTCTAAAATGACACATTTCATTGTATGTCATTGAACCAATGATGCATCATACATTGCTGAATTGTTCTTTTGCTGAAATTGTTCACTTGCATGGAGTTCTAAAAATCGTTGTTTCTGATCGTGATGCAAAATTTTTTACTTATGTTTGGAAGACTTTGTCGGGTAAGTTAGGAACAAAACTTTTATTTTCTACTACATATTATCCACAAACAAATGGTCAAACTAAAGTGATAAATATAACTCTAGGTACTTTGTTGCATGCTATAGTTGGAAGAAACTTGAAAACATGGGAAGAATCCTTGCATTAATTGAATTTGCTTACAATCGAACCATACATAGTGCTATCGAATTTTCACCATTTGAAATCGTTTATGGCTTTAATCCTTTGTCTCTGTTAGATCTTGTTTCATTACCATTAGGTGAAAGACACAACTTGGATGGAAAGAAGAAAGCTGAATTAGTGAAAAAGCTTCATGAAAAGGTGAAGCAGAATATTGAAAGAAAGACGTGGTATTATGAAAAGCAAGCAAACAAGGTTTGAAAGCAAGTAATATTCAAACCTGGTGATTAGGTTTGGGTACACTTCAAAAAGGAAAGGTTTCCCGGCAAACGGAAATCTAAGTTGCACCCATGTGGAGATGGACCATTTTGAGTGGTGGAAAGGATGAATGAGAATGCATACAAGATTGATTTGCCAGGTGAATAGGGTGTTCATACTACTTTCAATGTTATTGATTTATCTCCTTTTAATTTTGGAGATGAAGAAACTGATTCGAGGACAAATCATTTTGAGGAGAGGGGGAATGATAGAGAGATCAAGCATCATAAGTGACTTTAGGCAAGACAGAAGGATTGGGACGTAGACGTGTTGGAGAGCTTGGGCAGCAAGGAGAAACCTTTAAACAAGCTCAACAACGTGATACTAGGGAAAAAGATCCATTGGAGAATCTTAGAGGTCCAATGACAAGGTTGCAGGCTAAGCATGCTAAAAAGGCTCTTAACAATCTGATGGTGGATCAATATGCAAGAGAAGAAGCTAAAACACTTGGGAACATGTAACTAAGGTTTATAATGATGATTCAAGGCTTGGAGCAATGTGTTGGACTTGTTGAAGAAGGCTGGACCTGATGCACAACTTGAAACAACTCAATTGTTACAATTAGGTTGTTTTGAGCATCTTTGGGCCAATTGCTTGGGCTTCTTATTTTATTTATTTAGAAATTTTAGTTATGCTATTTTGAACTTAAATAAGTGGATTATAGCCTTAAATAAGCCTAGTTACATTTGTGGGTTTGTTTGGACCTAATTAACTTATTTTAAGCTTATTTGTTAGGAATTTTGTTCTTTTAGACTAGAGCGGGCCAAAACCCAATTCCTATCCTTATGAAAGTCATTCAAGTCATTAGGGTTAGAATAAATACCCTTTATTCTGGGTCTTGTAGGTAGACTTCATTTATTCAATGTTCAGAAAACAAATTGAGTGTTCTTTTGCGTTACTTTAGAGAAATCCTTCCTTGATGTTCTTTAAAGACTTGGTTTTCATTCAAGCAAGTGCTTGTAAAGATCAAACTCATTCTTAATCACCCCCATTCCTTCCTAAATTCTGTGGGTATGGTGGAAATACCTTCTGAGTTGTTTTTGTTATTCTTGCGTAATATTTAATGTTTCTTAGATCCTGGATTAGTGATTTGTGCTTTATCTAATTTGAGGTGAAGAGCTTATCAAAAGAAACATAAAAAAAATGATTTTTCACGAATCTTTCTATTTTTCTTCAAGACGTGATATCCCATCTCAGTCATAATATCCTCTATCTTCTCAAGCAAATCTTTCATAGAGTGATTAGAAGTAAATCTAATCTTTCTCTCAGAAACATCCTAATTCATTTAGACAGAATGTGCAAACTTTAAGATATCATTGATGTTACAAGATCTTTTTTTTAGGTAACTCTGAAGCAAGGAATGGAGATGCAACTCTTTCTGAAAGAAGCTTGAGAGGTCTAGGCATGAGAACATTCCAATTAACTAGAAAGCATTGATGAGGTCAGGTGATCCTGGACTCGTTTCCCATTCATACAGCTATAATAGAAAAATAATGGTTTCAGTTAACATAATGAAAAAAGACTATTATTGACATTTCAAAAAAGGGAAAAGACAAATAAATTAAAGCTCATAGTTACCACTTTATGCATCGAGAATGCTTCTTCATCAACATTATGTCTTCATCTTCATCTGTAGCGTCAACAGGTGTATAGCCCTCCTTGAACCATTTATCAGCTTTAGTGCCTTCAATTGTAATTCTGGTAGTAGGGTTTGGATCGAGAATTCTCCTAATTAGTTCCCAGATGACAACCATTTAGGTATCTGACAATCGTTCTTAAAGATTTGATAAGCATTGAAATAATCAAGCAAACATTAGATAGTGAAAAGATGAGGAACGCGAAAAGGCAAAAATGGTTGAACAAATAAACAACTTTCTGGCAAAGATCAGCGAGATTCCTATGATCAAAAGGAAGAAATCTAGTAAGAATTATGTTCAAGATAAAAAAATCGTGTCTAAGCTCTACAAAACCAATAAGGACAAGTTATGTTGATAAAAGTTTGAACGGATCGGTGATTCAGTTGCTTATAGAGGACAATGAAGTTAAGAACATTGCTATGACTCCTAACAGAATCCATATGGATGCGCTTTATAATGAGGATCACCATATTCATAATATCTTGAATGTGTAGCACTCTAATTGAATACGTGAATTTGTTTACTCGGAGAAATATGTAAAGCTTTGTAATTAAACTTGTGTATTACGTAGTTATATGTAGTATTTAAACGTAGCATTATAACTTCATATGGGACTCACCTCCTTTAAAAAATTCAGCATCATTATTTGGTAGGTCCCACTTAAAAATAAAAAATATAAGCAAAAATTTTGCCACGTTAGAAGATAACTGACGGTGGCTTAACATCGTTAGAAGTCAAAGTTTAATTTAAACATTTTTCAAGGTTTAGGATTTAATTTGAATGTTTTGCAAACTTTAGGGTTCATTTTGAACACTCTTAAACGTTAGGGTCCATTTTAAATACTAGTGTAAACGTTAGGGTCCATTTTGATTTTTTGGCCTATTAAGATTCGACTTGAAAGTTTCAAAACATTAAATTTGATTGCGATATAAATACTAGATTTGAAATACACTTTTAGCTTTTCTTTATATACGAATGTTGACAACATAAATGAGTAGCTTAACGGGGTTAGTGGAATCAATCAAACATATTTGTATTAAGCCCCCGAGACATGAGTACATAGGAATTTATGTAAACCAGCACCTTAAACCTCAAACTCAACCTCAAAAGAAAATGGCAGTTACATAATATAGATGCAAAGAGTAGAGCTGAAAAGCCATCAGATATTTTCAGCATATTTCCTTTATTATCATTTCTAGTGAATAGATTCATTTACGTAATTAGCTTGCCATTTTTTTGTACCCAAACCCCATAGACGCTGCATTTCTCCTTATTAGTTGTAGGAAAAAAGTTTTGATTATGCGTCCTGTCATATCATACAACACATTCCACGTAACTTAGCTTTGTTTTATAAACCTTGGTGTTTCCAATTGTCATCACTGACATCCATATTCTTCGATCAAACTCTACTCTAGAACTTATCACATGTTTTTATTAGTCAGTGTGTACTCTGTTTTGTTACTAAAGAGGATGATGAATTAATTTCTCTAGCTGATATGGAAGCTGGTTTTTGTAGGAATAACACTAATAATGATAGGAATGGTGTCTCTTACTACTCATAGTCATTTTCCTGTGGCCTGAGATGTAGTTTGAGAAATCTATCATCAGCTTTGGTCTCTTCTCTGAGATCTATGAGGTTCTATGATGCTATATTTGAAGATCACTAATCTCATTTCTTGGAATCTTGTTTTCTTTGCAAGAAACCTCTTCGTGATAACCGAGACATCTTCAAGTGCATGTTGGTTTCCTCTATTTTTTTCTCTCTTTTCACCTCTATTTTAATTTGTTTAGGTTGTTGATCTCTAAATGTGATTTGGTTTATTCTCTTCAAACTAAAATTTGCCGACAATCTTGTCTTGAGTGCGATAAATATAGAATTAGTCTTTGTTTCCCCTCCAAGATTTTAAATCTACTGTAAACATGTTGGGAACATAGGAACCAGAAAATTTATTGTGGCCTTTTAAGGTTAACAATGAAAAGGGGCAATATAAAGAAAAAGTGGGAAGCAAGGTTTAGATATGCATGCCTTTATCGGTTCTGATTTCTTCTTTTTGGTGATTTGAGGACCCATATGTCAGGAATCACATATTTTTCATGTATTCTAACAAGCATTAAACGTGTAATTCAAATGTGTTTATGTGAAATAGGATTGTTGAGGTCTGATGTATAATTACCAACTAATCTTGTTTTACGTTGAACCATTTCGGAGGGGATGTTCTGTTCTGTAGCGAAGAGTGTAGAAAAGAGCAAATAGAGATAGATAAAGGCTGAGAGAAGAATAGGAACATTCTTATAAAGCTTTGGGGAACAAAAAGGATCAGAGTAAATCACTATCACCTTCCGGCGCAGAAGACTACTTTCCTATGCAGGCACAGTTGCTATTGCTTAAACTAAAGTATCACGAAGACATAAGTACATGATTATTCAGATTGTAGACCGAAGAAATAGGACACTATAAATATATAAGAGACAGAAGAGTAGAAAGACAAAGACATATGATGTTGTCTTTTGTCCATCAAGAAAACGGGCCAAGGATATGGTGTGGTAGATGAGATGGCAGTAATTTTCTTAGGAAGTTTTATTTTGTGTCAATTTCTTACATTTTCCTGTCTTTTTATAATGATGTTTTCGACTATCAATCTTACTATACGAGTTGGTACGGGCATTGTAAGATGTACTATGATCTGGCTATGTTTTGCTTTACATTATGTAAAGCTAGGGATAAGTGAGGTCAGTGCAATGTTACGAATACTGTATCAAAATTATTATCTGATTGAATTTTGATACAGTATTATATTGATATTAATTAATATTGGGTACTATTTTGGATAATTTTTTAATTTATAAAATAGTTCCTAAATTTTTAAAAAATTGCAAAATAATCCTTCAATATTGTACTATATAATTTAAACCAATCTTATCTCAAAAAATCATAATAATAGAAATTTAAAATAACAATTTATTTATTTTTCTTAATATTATTTTCACATATTTCACATATAAATAATAACCACAATTAATATGAAAAAGATTATTTTATCATCACAGAAATATAAAATTAAGAACAATACAAAGTATTTAAAATAACACAAATTTATCATATAATAAATAACAATTACATCAAAATATGAAATAAAAAGAATAATTATTATCAATAATAAAATATAATTTCTATCTTAATATTTAATTTTTAATAAAAATATATTTTTATCTTAATATTTAATTGTTATTAATAATAAAATATTGTTATATTTATATTAAAAAATTTAAAAAGAAATACAAAAGTTTGAGGCCTCTTAAATTTGCATATTTTTAATTATTCTTCGTAGAAAAAATATAACTATTATTTATTATAAGAATTTAAATGTTATATTATTAATAATAAAAAGAGATGATGATGGTGAAGAAGAGAGAGAGTGAGAGAAAAAATAAAGAGAGGAAGAAAAAGGTAGCAGAGTCAGGCTGGGGTTGGGTTTGAAAAAATTTTGGGTTTTTAAAAAAATTTTCATTTCTTGCAGAAATGCCCCTGGTTTTTTAAAATTTTCGTTATCGACTGGTATATGGTTGTACTTCAAATACCGGTGGTAATGACTAGTACCAGGCATAACAAGCTAATATTCCTAGGACAATATTTGATCCCAATACTGAAACATCCCATTTGTGTCATTTTTCAGACGGTACGATACGTATCGCCCAATACTGACTGGAACGGTACAAGATTCATTACACTGGGCCGAGGTCCTCTCTCCTTTTGATTTTGGTGAATTATTAGCCTTTTGCAGGGACTAAGCATCTTTCTAGGCATGACGGGTTGAAAGCGAGAGGAGAAACTTTCCTAGTAAAACCCTTCAAAAGAGCCTTTTTGCAGTAGTTACTAGACCGTATAGTCAAATCTTGGTTAAAGACTAATAAAATAATATTTGTTTATTTTACTTACTAATATTAATACAATTTAGAATTTAAAAGAAGTAAGGACAAGAAAATAATGTATTGAAGATGTTAAAATTTTAAGGTCAAACTTTATTCTTGCTTCTCATCTGCATCTAAGCATAAACAATATATAAAGAAAAATAAAACTAGGTGCGCTTCCAGTTCCAATAAACTTTCAAGAAATTTGATTTATAATGCAAATGATGGACGTTGCTTGTTGCAGCTTCAGGTATGCAGCTGTTGCTCTTAGTCCCTCAAAGGTGGCTTCCAGCATAGTAAGAATAAATTGCCACCACTAATTGTGTTGAATAGTTTTTTTTGAAAAAATTGTTTAAACAGATATTTGCAAGTGGTAATTGGTGACACTTTGATTAACCAGGATCATGCACTTTGATTAACCAAGATCATGTGCTTAGTGGTCCCTCTTCTTTCACACAAAATCCTTTGTTCCCAAAATGATGCACCAATCATGTGCCAATTAATTTTATCCACATATTTATGTGAGTCCCACATAAATGTGTCGATGGGATTAACCAGCATAAGGTTGAAACTGGTTGACAAAAATAGAGGATCCAGTCCCTTCTTTTTTGGCCTTTAAAAGTCGCCATCAACTTTTACGATATGATGTATGAACCCAAAATACAAGGCTTATGGACGATTCGGATAATGCTTTACGAATTAAATAGTAAAAAGGATCGAGATTGATAAAACCAGTATCTAGAGAAGGTAACTTCACACACATGGATAGTAATGAATACTGAAAATGCACTTGTTTATTGAACTTCTAGGAACCATAGCAAATCACTAACGATTCCCATATTACAGAGTTACATAGGATTTGAATGAGTCCCTCTAACTCCCTAAATTCCCTTCAATAACTACCCACTCAATACCCTCACTTTCTATTTAATTTTCTATTTATAACAATAAGTCCTAGCTGTTTTCCCGCTCCCCCAACCCCCTAGCTACACTGCCTTATTTATATATGTGGGATAATGATGCCTGTCCCACCACATTACCCTTTCCCTTCCTTCTCCTCACATATACTCGGGTAACCTCAAGTCCTACCCTATCATTACTCCCCCCCAAAAGCTGCACCTTGTCCTCAAGGTGAGACAAATCAAAAGCAGAATACAGAGATGACAAATCTTCCCACGAATTCTCACATGGGGGTAAAGCAATCCACTGATCCAATACCTCAATAACCCCAGAAGCTGACTATCGTAACTGTAGAAAATCAACAAGCTAGACCTGAAACTCTAGATCATCCGAGAGACAAAGGGGAAGTTCTTGAGGAACAACCGTTGGCGACATAACCTTCTTCAACAAGCCAACATGAAAAATAGGATGTATTTTAGCAGTGGGGGGAAGTGTCAAATGATAAGCAACCGGCCCAACTCGCTAGACCACCTGATATAGGCCATAAAACCTGAGACTAAGCTTCTCATTATGCCGCTTAGCTAAGGATTTCAACCGATACGGCTGAATTTTCAAATACACCCAATCGCCAACATCAAAAACCACATCCCTTCGTTTATGATCAGCAAACTCTTTCATTTTTTGCTGAGCCAGCAGCAAATGGGGATGTAATCATCCAATAACACATCCCAATTCTGCATCAAATTACGCACCTCCTCCATTTTAGATGGATAAGTTTCTCCCTTAAACAACACTGGAGGTGGGCGACCATACAAGGCCTAATGAAAACTGTTATTGAACTAATATTCTGCCCAACACAACCAAACGGGCCAATGGTGTGGATGCCAGCTGGTAAAACAGCGCAAGTAACATTCAAGACAACAGTTAACAACCTCAGTCTGGCCATCGGACTGCGGATGATACGCTGTACTGTGCTTCAACTAAGATCCTGATCTACGAAACAACTCATTCCAAAAATGACTGAGAAAGATGGGGTCTCTATTAGTCACTATAGTATCTGGAAAACCATGCAAATGCACTATTTCCTAGACGAACAGCAGGGCCACATCCTTGGAAGTAAAAGGATGACAGAGGGCTAAAAAATGAGCAAACTTAGATAACCTATCCACCACCACCATAATCGTATCCTTGCCGCTTGCCTTTTGTAGTCCCGTAATGAAATCCATAGAGATAGATGACCAAACGTGCTGTGGTACTGGCAGCGTTTGTAATAAACCAGCCGGAGAGAGTGTTTCATACTTGTGGCGTTGGCAAACATCACAAGCTGCAATATACTCTTTGACCTTGGCCCTTATGCCTTTCCAATAAACCACTGCAGCCAGCATCTTATAAGTCTGTAAAAAAACCTGAATGCCCTCTAATCGCTGAATCATGAAAGTCATGTAATAGCTGCTGGACCAATGGAGAATTAGTTAATGTCACCACTTTACCCTAATAAAACAGCTTACCCTCAGTAACTGTGAAACCATCCGAAACTGTTAATCCTTGGATAATGGACTGAATCATCTGAATAATCCAAGGATCACTATTAGTACAATCATCCACCAAGTCCCAAAAGTTAGTTTGTACCACTGAAATAGCTTGAAACATCATTTGTCTAGACAAGGCATCTGCAACCTTATTTTCCAGCCCCGGTTTGAACTGAATTTCAAAGTCCAATCCCATCAATTTGATAGCCCATTTTAACTGATCCCCATTCAACACCCGTAGGTCAGTCAGAAACTTCAGACTATATTGGTCAGTATGAATAATAAAATGCCTCCCCAGAAGATAATGATGCCATTTCTACATAGTAAACACCATTGCGATCAACTCCCGCTCATAAACCGAACTTAATTAATTCCTAGGAGAAAGGGATTGACTAAGAAAAGCCAATGGTCTACCCTCTTGGGACAAAACAGCCCTTAGACCTTTGCTAGACGCATCTGTTTCTAGCACGAAGGTTTTAGAAAAATTTGGAATTGCCAATAATGATACTACCACCAACGCTGGTTTCAAGGCTTCAAAAGTAGTTTGGGCTATAGGTGACCACCCAAATGCACCCTTTTTGGTCAACTCTATAAGTGGCTTGGCAATGAGACCAAAATTCTTAACGAATTTTCGATAATATCCAGCAAGACCCAAAAACTCCAGCAAAGTTATGACATCTCGTGGAACTGGCCAATTGGCTATGGCCTCCAACTTAGCTGGGTCAGTTGCAACCCCATCTGTTGAAACCACATGACCAAGATACTCAACGTTAGCCACCCCAAAGCAACACTTCTTCTTATTAACCACCAATCTATGTTCTGCCCAAAGCTGAAAAACTGCTACCAAATGTTGCAAGTGAGATTGCCGACTATAGCTGTAGATCAAGTTATCATCAAAAAAACCAACACAAATTTTCAAAGAAAAGGCCGTAAAACAGTGTTCATAAGAGCTTGAAAAGTGGAAGTAGCGTTTGTCAACCCAAAGGGCATAACCAGAAATTCATAGTGACCTTCATGAGTATGGAACACGGTTTTATGAACATTAGTCTCCATCATCCGAATTTGATGGTAACCGGACTTCAAGTCCAGTTTAGAACAAACCACAGCCCCTGCCAACTCATCTAGCAATTCATCAATAATGGGAATTGGAAACTTATCGAGAATAGTAATCCGATTCAAGGCACGATAATCTACACAAAAGCGCCAACTACCATTTTTCTTCTTAACTAACAAAATAGGACTGAAAAAAGGGCTAGTACTTGGCCTAATAATTCCACTGTCTAACATCTCCTTAACCATTTGTTCAATAGCATTTTTCTAATAAAAGGGATACCGATGTTTTGCCTCCCTTGTGGATGTCCACTATGGCTTCTACTTCTTCTCCAACTAGTTGTGGTTGGAATGAAAGGAGTAGACTGATCTCATCACCATGCACTAAGGTCGGAAGAGTTGCTAACTTGTGAAAGTAGCAACCCTTATGGTTTACCCACAATGCTCTTAATAAGCTTAACAACTATTTTATGGGAGAGTGCTTCAATGCATGAAGATTTGAAAAGAAGGGAGTGTTTTCGGCTCAAAGATGGGAAGAAGAGTGTAGTATTCAACCAAAGAAAAAAAAATTCCCTTAAAGGAACTACAAAATTCCCTTTTGTAGGCCACGAAAAGGTGCCTTTAAAGAGTCATGACTCTTTGAAGAGTTATGTCTCTTGGAAGAACACCATGACTCTTCCAAGGGTTATATCTCTTGGAGAAACATTATGACTCTTGGCCAAGGGACACATCCTTTGGCAAAGAGTCATGTATCTTCACTTAAAGTCATGATGGTATACTTATGACTATTCATTCTTGTACATGAACCTCTTTTTTGGCCAAATGGTTACAACCATTGGCCGAAACAACACATCCTTTCATTCAATTTCAGCTCTTAAGCCTTCTTTTGCAAAAATCATGTCCTAGGCTTCCTTAAGGCGGATCACATCATGTATGCTTCTTTTCTTGTCTTTCACATGGCCACGGTTCTCCATCATTCCCTCCCTCCTCGAAAGGATTCATCCTCGAATCTGTAACATCAAAGAGGGATAAATTAGATACATTGAATGTAGTACTAACATTACCATAGCAGCTAGGCAAATCAACTTTATAAGCATTATCATTAATCCCTTCTAAAACTTGAAAGGGGCCATCTCCTCTTGGTTGTAGCTTAGATTTCCTTTGTTCTGGAAACCTCGCCTTTCTCAAATGCACCCAAACCTAATCACTGGGTTCAAATATAACACACCTTCGACCTTTATTAACTTGCTTTGCATATCGTTCATTTCTCCTCTTAATATTGGCTCTAACTTTAGCATGCAACTCCTACAAAAATTTAGCTTTTTTCATACCGTTAAGGTTAGTAAACTCATTAGAAGGCAATGGAAGAATTTCAAAAGGAGTCAAAAGGATTAAACCCATAAACAATCTCAAAAGGAGAAAATTGAGTGGAAGAATGAATAGCACAATTATTAGCAAACCCAATGTGTGGGAGACACTTTTCCCAATTCTTCAAGTTCTTTTGGATGATCGAATGCAACAACGATGTCAAAGTTCTATTTACCACTTCAGTTTGACCATCCGTTTGAGGATATGCAACAGTAGAAAACAAAAGTTTAGTGCCAAGTTTATTCCATAGAGTTCTCCAAAAGTTACTAAGAAATTTCACATCTGTATCACTCACAATAGTCTTTAGCAACCCATGCAATCTTACAACCTCTTTAAAAAACAAGTCAGCAATATGAATAGCATCATTGGTTTTAGAACAAACAATAAAATGAGCCATCTTGCTAAATCGATCAACTACCACAAAGATGCTATCCTTTCTACTAGATGAACTAGGCAATCTAAGCACAAAGTCCATAGATATATTGACCCAAGGATGAGAGGGGACAGGTAAGGGAGAATATAAACCATGTGATTGATAGATTTTGCATGTCTACAAGTAATATATTTAGCACAAACAAAAAAAACATCCTTTCTCATATTAGGCCAATAAAAATGTTCATACAAAAGAGCTAAAGTTTTCTCAACACCAAAGTGACCCATCAATCTACCACCATGTGTCTCTCTAACAAGTAATTCACGCATAGAGCAAGATGGAATGCAAAGTTTATCTTTTTTGAATAGAAATCCATCAAATCTATAGAAATTATCAATACCATGTTTTTCACAAGATCTCCAAATTTTTACAAAGTCACAGTCAGATTCATACATGCCTTTCAACATCTCAAAACTAAGTAATCTAGCATGCATAGAGGTAAGAAGAGAGTATCTCCTAGAAAGAGCATCAAACACAATGTTTTCTTTTCCTTTTTTATGTTTAATAACATAAGGAAAAGTTTCAATAAATTCTAGCCACCTAGCATATCTCTTGTTCAGTTTATCTTAGGAATTTAGAAATTTCAACCTTTTATGATTAGAATGAATGATAAGTTCTTTTGGCCACAAGTAATATTGCTAAGTGTTTCATATGATTATCTAAACTCCTGGAGTACACTAGAATATCATCAAAATAGACAGCCACATACTTTCCAATAAAAGGACGAAACACACGATTCATCAAACTCATGAAAGTAATAGGTGCATTAGTCAAGCCAAAAGGCATAACTAACCACTCATATAATCCAAACTTAGTTTAGAGAGCAGTTTTCCACTCATCACCCTTTTTCATGCCAATTTGATAGTGACCACTTCTAAGATCAATTTTAGAAAATATACAAGCACCATGTAACTCATTAAGCATATCATCTAAACGAGGGATAGGGTAACGATATTTCACAGTCAACACACATTCTTTATTTGCCATCTTTCTTAGGAACAAGTATAACTAGTGTAGCACACGGGCTTAAGCTTTCTCTCACAAATCCCTTTTTCATAAGCCTTTCAACTTATCTTTGGATCTCCTTAGTTTCTTCTGGATTGGCTCTATACATAGGCCTATTCAGAATTGAAGCTCTGTGAAGGAAGTCTATATGGTGCTCAATGCCTCTCAAAGGGGGCAATCTGTCGGGAATGTCCTCTAGAAATAAGTCGCTGAAGTCCTACAACAAAGACAAAACACTAGACGGAAAAGATTGATCAAGCTCATTAATAGTTAAGAAAACAACTTTATATAAAAGTATATAAGATTCTTTACATTTTAAAGCTCTCTTGTTCTCACTTTTTTCAGCAAATAAAGTCAACCCCTTTTCTTCATTTTTCCCACTCGTTTTATTTTCTCTCTTTTTCCTTCTTTTCGACCTCTCTCAATTTGCATTCTTTCTCAATCCTCACTTAATCCTTATAAGCTTGAATCGGCCTAAGAGCTTTCAGCACAATATTTTTACAATGGAAAGGAAAAGAATAACAATTTTGTATCCATCATGCCTAACTTTCCTATCAAAGTGCCAAGGCCTACTAAGCAAAACATGTCCAATATACATATGTGCAACATCACATAAAATTTCATCATGATACTTGCCAACAGAAAATGCAATCATCACTTGTTTGGTGACTTTCACCTCACCACAATAATTTAGCTATTGCAATTTATATGGTCTAAGATGTTTAAAAATAGGAAAATTAAGCTTGTCAAAAGTAAAGTGCTAACAACATATAACTTCCACTATCTATGATCATGCTACAAACTTTATCATTGATGAGACACCTTATATGAAAGATGTGCTCATGTTGCTCTTCTTCTAGATCTTCTTTTGGTTGGATATTAAGAGCACACCTAGCCACAAGGGCTTCACCAACCTCAGTATCACAATAAACATTGGAATCATCCGTCAATGAAGGAAAATCATCAAAATCATCACTGTCACTACTTTCACTAGCAACATCACCATTCTCAAGAAAAATCACAATTCTTTGAGTAGGGCATTATGAAGCAATATGACCAAAACCTTGACATTTAAAGCACTTAACTTTATAAAAAGGATTAGAAGAAGAAGAAGAAGAGGGTTTAGAGTCATTTTTACCCTTAGGATTTAGAGTAGAGAATTTAGGCTTACTTTTCTCCTTTGGCCTGGTGTCTCCCTTGGATTTGAAGAAAATTTTGGACACCTCAAGCTTTTCTTCTAGAAACTCAATTCAGCACTATTGTGGATCTTTAATTGCTTTTCTACCATGATGGCCTTATGCAATAACTCATCCATGTTAAGGAAAATTTGCAGCTCTGCAATGGAAGCAATTTTAGGGCACAAACCATCGAGAAATCTTCTCATGGTACTTCAATGTCTTCCTCAACATTGGCCCTAATCATGATGATCGCCATCTCCTAGTGGTACTCTTCAACACTCATAGATCCTTGCCTCAATCTTTGCAGCCACTTGAAGTCTCGATAGTAATGACTTGGAACAAATCGCTTTCTCATGATTGCTTTCATTTCTTGCCATATGCGGATTGGTCTTTCATGATTCCACCTTCTATTTACTTGCAATTGATCCCACCAAATACTAGCATAGTCAAAAAATTTAACAGCGGCAAGTTTTATCTTTTTCTCTTCACTATAAGTATGACACTCAAATACATATTCTATTTTCCTTTCCCACTCTAAATACAATTCAGGATCATTTTTTCCTTGAAAAGAAGGAATTTTTAATTTTATGTTGTCAAGTTCTTTATGAGAGGGAGCTTGTCTGCCTCTCCTAGTGTTGGGGCCTTCATCCTCAGATTCCACATCTTCATCTCCTTCATGGAACGTTCTTCTAGGACTTTAGAGTTTGACGTGGATTGGATGTCATCCAATCTAGCATTCAACCTCCAGAATTGATCCTGTACAGCCTTCATAAAGACATTGAGATCTTGTTCATATGATTCATCTTCTTGAGACATGTTTATGAACTAAAAAAAAGTTAGTGTACGAAAAAAAACAATACGGACCTCACCACTCAACCTCACATGCATACACTCAACAGATGCCAAAAAACTCATGTATCACACAAAAATTGGCTTTTTCTATAATGCAAACACTCTTGCCTTTTACCACTCAACTTGCTTTCTATAGTATCCTTATTCGAAACAAGACACAATCAAATAGAAGCAATTAAACCAAGTGGCAGCCAAGACTAGAATCCCAAAATAAAATTCTCAAAGAATCCAAAAGGGAAAATAGGGCGTGGAAAATAAAGAAGTAAAGGAGACAAATATGCAAAAGGAAAGAAAATGATGGGAAAGTGGAGAAACTTGGAAGCCAAGTAAAGGAAAAATAGTATAAGAAATGAATTAAGGAAGTGATTACCTCAAGGAAAGTCACAAATTTGAAGTAAAAGAAAGATGAATGAGGTAAGAAATAAAATAGGAAACTAAAGGAAAAATAAGAAAGTAATAGAAATAAGAAAGTGAAGCAAATAGGAAAGTAAGCAAGCTCCAAGCAATAGAAAATAGGAAAGTACTTGCAATTCAAGTTCAAGCAATAGGAAAGAAGTTATCTTTACTTGATTGCAATTAGGAAAGTAGCAAACTTGAACTCCACTTCTCTAGAAATTGCATCACACACAATCTGATTGTTTTCTTCTTCTTTTTTTTTGCTTTTTTTGACGAAGTTATCTTTACTTGATTGCAATTAGCAAAGTAGCAAACTTGAACTCCACTTCTCTAGAAATTGCATCACACATAATCTGATTGTTTTCTTCTTCTTTATTTTGCTTTTTTTGATGAATTTCTTCTTTTTTTGACTTCTACTTCTTTTTATCAGATAATTTGAAGTTCACACAAATAAATATGGGAAAAAAATGCAAAGGAATTTTCAACAGCTAGATGCTCTCAAATTTCGACTTAGTTTCTTGCTCTAGAAAGATTGGATTTGAATGATTCTAAAATGAGGAGAAAGAAGAGATTCTGAAGTTGAAGAAACACCTATTATTCAGCCAAATCAAACAGAAAGTGAATGAAATAGTGGATGAAAAACGGACAGAGAAGAAGAACGAAAATAAACAACAAAAACCAAAGTGCTTTGATACCAAATGATGGAAGCCCAATAGGAACTTGTCCTAGCGAACCTTCAACAAGATTGAATTATGCTTGGGAACGACTAAAATCAAACACACACGGAAGCACAAGAAACAAAATTGAAAAGATAGAAATAGAACACAAAGAGAAAAGGGGTTAGAAG
>JANIIA010474035.1:0-17229 GCA_027478495.1 Erythroxylum alaternifolium | reverse complement strand
TGGAGTTTGTAGAAATTGCACGTAGCGCTCCCTTATCTTAGGATATGTATCGGAATGACCTACGGGCGTCTCGGTGCATACCCTAGGATAATGGGGTGTTACATTTTGGGGCCCAACCTTGAAAATTTGAAAAACACCCAAAATAGATATTAGAGTTTATTGATACTGAAGTGGATCAAAAAATAGTCTGATCGGATGAATTTTGGGAGTTCCGAAAGTTTAGGGTTGAAATGTCCTTTTTGGAAAATAATAGGTATTAATGATTTAAAACCCACTCGAATTGTTTTAAAAGCATCTAATAAATTAATATTGACCCTAATTAGAGTAGTTCACGATGAATTTGATGGTAAGCTAGTTCTTGAATATTTTCGTAATTTAATTTGGTTAGTTGATGAATTAAATTCAACAAAGGGAAATTTCATCTTTTTATATGACACTAAGGGTAATTTGGTCTTTTTACAAGAGATGAGTGGATTACTAAATCATTAAAAGAGAATTAAATGGAGAGTGACATGTGTAATGCACTAAAGGGTATAAAAGGGCTAAAGTAAGACAATTTGCTTCATTCTTTCAACTTAAACATTAGAGACCAAACAAAAGGGAGAAAAGAAGAGAGAAAACGGGACATTTGGCCAAGGAGGGAGAAGAAGAATGCAGCTACCATTTTTCATGGTTTTGGAGCATAAATTGGAGAGATCTTGATCAAGTGGAGGTACTCATCAAATACCCTAGAGACTGGAAGATAAATTGATAAGTTTTCCTTGCCTAAATTTCTAGTTTTAGGGCTTTTGATTGGGATAGATTAATGTAAGATAAATGATGATTTTTGAATTTCCATGGAGTAGATATTAAGTTTGGAAGCATTTAAGGGTTGAATATAACAAGAGAAAGAGTTATGTTTAGTGAAATTTTGTTTTTAGTTCTCGTTTCACTTGAACAAGACCTATTGTTTTGACCATAAATTGGCATATAGGTCTCTAAATTAGATGATTTTAACTGGAGCTGAAACCTTAGACATAGTAATAAAAATCTCTAGAGGATTATGTAACCAGATATTTGCTCTATGTTGAAGCAGGTTGTGATATTTGGTATAAATTTCATATTTTAGAAGTCCAAATGGCCAAATTTTTTATGGAAACTAGAGACATATGTACAGATTTCTAGAAGACCTTAAAACCAAAATTTAACGTTTTTATATGAAAATTAGGGAATAAGTAGAGGTCTAAATTATGGGCAGGGCATATGACAGGCAAGAAATTACAACATATTGAGTTTGTTTTCATTTTTTATTTTTACTAAATCATATCTCAACCTTTTCAGATGTTTATGAAACTTTGAAAACAATTATAAATAAATGAAATATGACTTACCATATGTGAATTGTGTGAGTTAGTGTTTTGAAGAAATTGATAATTCAGAATGAGTAAATGATAGTGTTGAAGTAATTATCAAAGTTAGATTTTGAAACAAAGAATAATAGGTTAGCTTACAAAAGTAATAAAAAATGTGATTAGCAAACATGTTAAGCGATCAAATACTAATCCTGAATTTGATTAAACCGCATTTACAATGTTAATGCCTTATTTCCTAATTTGGAAATAAGTACCTAAGTGAAATGCCTTTTTTATAAGTAAAAAAGAGTTACATAACATAAGAGTGTGCTTAGCAACAAGTTTGCGAAATTGTGAGTGTATTTTAATTGCTTTATACGACTAAATTCTTTGCAAAAGAATTGATGACATGTAACTGTGCTTTAAATTGATTTTATGCAAATGGTTTCTATTTTTAGAGACTAGTAAGTTGTGAGTGTAATTTAAATTGAGTTTATGCAAATGGTTTTCATTTGATCATGGAATGAATATTTATGCTTAGTTTTATGCAAATGATATTTTACAAGTGAATATTGCTAACATATGTGTATGCTTTGGCAAGATATGAGTTTTAATCTGAAAGTTAAATTTTTGTGAATGGGAGTTACATTAAAATAATTCAATTATGAATCCTCCTATAATTGATTTAGAAAATAAGACGAGTGATAAATGTGAGAGTTATTTTTGCCTATGATACACTGATATGCTTTATATATGTCATTATGATGGCATATTTATAGCGGTTAACCTATTATAACTAAGTGATGTAGAACCAACTCTATAAATAGTGGTTAACTAGTCACAAATAAGGGATACAGAATCAGCTCCGCAATTACCGATGTATAGAGGTTAATACGTTACAGGTACGCGAAGTAGAACCAACTCTATAATTAGTGGTTAAATTGTTGTAGGTAAGCGATTTAGATCCAATTTAATGACTTTGTCCTAGTATACCGTATGGTAAAGAAATTAGCGGTGGGCTACACTGAGTAAGGAAAGTGATGAAATAATAATGCGACCATTATTTATTTTTAAAATTAATTTGAGAGGCACTATATTGTTCCAATTCTAGTGGTTTGTTTATTTTTAGTATAAAAGCTTTCAGAAAACCTATTTCCATCATTCTTTATTGTTTAAGGAAAAAGGAAAAAGGAAAATGGAAACTTGTATCTTATGAGTTTAATGTCAAAAAGAATTTTGGAATAGTATTTCAAAAAAATTGATTTGTGTTTTACAAAATGTTATTTAAGTAACAGTTGTTATAATGCACGAATGAATTATTATGCAAGTATTTTACCATGACCTTTACTATTATATCGGAATATTTCAGTTATGTTGTTATGAAAAGTTAAATTTTCTTATAAACTGATTACACTCACTGAGCTTGTTTTGCTCACCCTTATTTTTATGTTTTTAAATAAAGTACCCCAGGTATGCTTATAGGTGCTGCAGTAATTGGGACTTTGCCTCAATATTATTTGTATCATCAGGTGCTGTTGTGTTTGTATTTTTTTTCCATGTATGTAATATGTTTTAAATTATTTTGAAAAGAGTTCAAAATTGTGACCTTGTGAATATTAGTAAAATTGTAAATATCTTTATCTTAATGAACTACGAGGGCTTTGATCCTCAATGATATTTTTAAAATGTTAAGAATTGGATGTTTTTGATTGCTTGTGAGTGGACTTAAAAGTCCAAAATTTGTAGTTGAGAAATTGGTGTGAGCATAGAAATTTTTTGAAAATTTACAAGGCATTTTGACAATTTTGGGAATGTCAAAATGCAGTCGTTATACTATTAAAATTTTAATAAAATGATTTTTAAAAAAATTCCTATTATTTTCCACGCTTTAAGTTATAAAATATAAAAGGTTTTTAACAGTTGAATGACTTAGCTTTTTGGAAACCCTTCGATTGGGTTAGATATCGATTGGAGAGCTACCGTGGGGTTGCCAGGAGGGCTCCACTTAGGTTCTAAAAGGTGAACTCTGGGATAGGTCTTTTTTGTTGGTATCAGAGCCTTTTTTAAAATAGGGTTGTCTTTATACGTGTTATGATTTCATAATGTGTTTTTAAGTTGTTTTTGTAAACAAGGCATCCTAAAAAGTTTGTTATTTTTCATGCATATAATTTTAAAGCAAATTTCTAATGTTATATAGTTTATCCTTAAATTCGCAACATAATGCATCGATGAAACCTTAGAGGTCCCAAAGCCATAACAGAGGCTCTAGCACTTGAAGTACCTTCAACTTAGATGGCCGAGCATAGGGATGGTTCGGTAAATGTTTTTCTTTATGAATGAACCCAGTTCAGAATAGTTAAGATTGGAAAAGCCTGCTAGTGGAAATTTGTTTTTACTTAAGTGAACAATACAAATACGGACAACAGTGATGCACTAGCTGCAAGAGGCCCTAATATTGTCAAGGAGTTTCAATGAGTGTATTTGCAAGTTAGGAGAAAAAACCATTTGATGAGAGTAGAGATCCCAAAAATGCCCTAATTTGACTGGATCGAGATAAGAATAATAAATTTAAATGACTTAGTGATAGAAGGATGAGACAAGGAATATCGTCTAGTAAGAGGTTAGTCAGACCACCCGTAGTGTTCAGAGTCTTCCAAAACATAGGAGCTCAATACTAAGGTGTATCTAATGTGGAAGGAAACCACTTGCATAGGTTAGGGTCCCAGTAAGATGTTGACGACACATTTGGTATGGTGATAGGTACGATTATAGTTTTGACAGTGATGACTATATTTTAGATTGACCTTAAAACTATGCACTCGTGTATGCTAAAAGATTGTGTTAGTTAGATTAGTGCAAAGTTAGGGATTTTACAATGCCATTTGATAATAACTACTTTCATTAAAGCTACACCAGTAGTGTAGAGCTTTCAAAAAGGTAGTTACTGTAACACACCACCTCTATAGAGAATATGTCTAAACACCCAAAGGACATTTAAGAACAAACCCTATGAAAATGGCATGTTAGAGCAATCACATCAACTTATATGGAATGATACAGAATATAGGTAGTCAAAGGATCAACTTTTCTCATTTCATTCTCAAACATAACTTACACTGCAGCATTACACTTTATAATACATATATGTACATTACCAAAAACCTCTGAGAGTTTACTACTCTTTTACAAAAGTTTCTACGTGAAAGAACTAAATAAAAGTGTTCTATTTAAACTTCTCAGCATTAGCTGAGTAGACCTTTGAGCCATTCTTGTTTCCAAAACGCAAGTACTGGACTTCTACTAATTTGCCTTAGAAGCTAAGTCTCCCTCATACCTAAAAATTAACGTTTACAACTTTGATGAGTTTGTGAACTCTATAAGTGAATCATCATTGATGTGCTCAATCAAATTAAAACACAAAGACAATTCACAATCCAATTCATAAGCAAATCATATCATCCAATATTGAACATTTTCAACAAGTACAACTTATATACAATATTTTGCATCACTTTTTAGAATATTCCAATGAATCAATTCAATCATCCATATGATACATATTAAGTTATATATGCAAATGCATGTGTGACTTTCCTATTTACTGTCCCATATCCATTGTGGATATTGGGCTCATTTCATATATTGTCCCATACTCATTATAGATATCGGGCTCATTAATAACTAAGCCTGTTGATCTTTGTGCACATTTCTGAGCTTTAAGCTCTCTTTTACATTGGGCACTCCGGTCATAACTCCTTTATTTGATCATGCATATCAATGTAATGGAATGCCTCAATTCATATAATTTTTTGTCAAATACTTTCATTTAGTGTGTACAGTCATTTATTATATTAATCATATCTGAGTCCCATTCAACATTTAGTTGAGTACACATTTTGTTTAGATTCATATACAATTGGAAAGCACTCCCACTACAATCTTAAATATCAAACTCCTCAAAACATCAATATATGAAATTATCACAATCATATCAATAATAATTCAAAACTGAAATTTAAATAGAAACAAATCAATCATAGTGAGAAAACATCTAGGTTGACTGATAGTAAGCTCCAGATAAGCCTTCATGAACTGACAATGTCTGGATGCTGACGTTTTATTTGTGCTTCTTTAATCATGCAATGCATACATAGTGTACACACATTACCAATTTGATCAAATCTTATAAATATTCAATCATGCATATGTATACATGTCATGTTCAATGTTTGCTCAATTGACTTTCCTAGGTATGTATGTAACACCCCACTCCCGCTGGATCTGAACCCGATATCAATGGTGATACCTGAATCCGTGCCCCGCGAGAATGGCGTGTCGTAAATGCCTTAGTAAGGGGGGCTGATTTTTTATAAAGATTAACTAAGATTGTGACACTTGTCACACTCTCATTGGCTCTCTTTAATTTCTTTCCAAATCAATTCCAATTTCTCTCCAATTTCCAATGGATAAATTCCAAAAATTCCTAATTTCATGTGTCTAAATTTTCAGTGCCATTGGACAGTAAATTTTACTACCGAAAGACCCCTATTCTGTCACTTGGCAGTTTCTCGGGTCCGAAAATGACTCCGAAAAATTTCCAGAAAATTTCTATAATTCTCTAAAAATCTCAAAATCACAATGAACCTCTCCAACACAAATTTTTACACACAAAGCCTATGTTTCAAAAATTCCTATTCATTCACAATTATACCGGGAAAATGTCATGAATGCATGTACAAATATTTTTCACGTGCAAAATCACTATTTACAAATGCATGAGCATGAGATGTGTTTTTCCTATTTTCTCCGATTGATCTCTCGTGTACCCGTTTCCATGATCCAACCTGTTATATAGAAACGGGATGTTACAATTTGTGTAGGGTTGTACAATGAGAGTTGGCACTTTATAGACCTACATTCATGAAGTTAATTGGTTAGTTAGAGAGAGATCTTGGCTAATTTAATTGATCACCCATAAGATAACCTAATAACTAGTTGAATTGGTGGATTGATTTTGTAGATTAAGATATTGCTTAATCATCTCCATTTAATTTGGCTAGGGACAATTAATTACACCATGAGAGAAGATAGTTAATACATTAGGACATCTTTGGTGAGGCATAATTCAATTAACAAAATAGAAGGGAGATAAGATAGGGAAAAAGTGATCTCTAGTTATTAAAATCTTGAGTTCTAAGTTTTTGCATTTTTACGTTATCATTTGTGCATTGTTAGTTGTTTAATTCAATTTAGGTTTCTAGTTTATATCCATTTAAAAATTTGGTTCTTAAACAAAAATAATCTAAATTAAATGGTGCCTAAGCACAATCCTTATGGGATCGATATGTGCTTTTCACTACAATTCTGACCCGTATACTTGTAGTTTTGATCATAAAACTAGTAGTAGTTTTCCATTCAAGAAGTTTTTGGGCCCATTGTCGGGGATTGTTTGTTTAGCATATTGTTTAGTTTAAGTTACTTTGATTTAAGAGTTTTTGATACTTTTCCTTATGTATTTGCAGGTGCATGAACACAAGGAGCTTGCAAAGATTGACTGAATTTAGTGAAGAAGAGTTATCCGACATGACAAGGCAAGAACGAGAGTTGAGAAGAGTGAAGCGCCAAGACATTATACAAAGAAATATGGCTAAAGAAGAGAGCAAGGAGGAGCTGAAAGGAAATTGATGGAATTTGTGAGGCTAGGTTTCAGTCCTTAAGGAGTTGTAAGGCCAGTGATTCAAGCCAATAATTTCGAGATTTAGTCGGCACTTCTTAATATACTTCAAAGTAGTGTACAATTTTATGGGCTGGCCAACGAAGATCATAACACCCATTTGTGAATTTTATAGAGGTTTGGGATACCTTTTAGTTCAATGGGATGTCTGATGATGCCGTGAATTTGTAGCTATTTTCTTTCATTTTGAGAGATCAGGCGAAGGCATGGTTTAACTCGCTTAGTTAAGGGCAAATCACTACTTGGGAGCAGATAGCCCAAGCATTTCTTACAAAATACTTCCCGCTGACTAAGGCAACAAGAATTATAAAGGAGATCACAGAATTTCAACAAAGTGACGGGGAGTCTCTATATGAAGCCTAGGAGAGGTTTGAAGAATTACAGAGAAGTTGTTTCCACCACAACCTTCTGAGGAAGTTCCTATTGCACACATTCTGTAATGGTGTAAATCAGAGCGTGAAAAGAACCATAGATGCAGCTTGAGGAGGTTCTTTAATGAGAAAGACTATTGATACAGCTCAGGACCTTCTGGAAGAATTGGCGAGTAATAGTTATATGTGGTCAAGTGAGAAGAGTAGATAGGAGCAAAAAGGTATGATACCAATTGACTCTGTTATAACTTTATAGGAACAAATCACAACCCTTACAAAGCAGTTGAGCAATATGCAAGGAGCATCTTCATCTATAGCCAAAGTGATGCAAGTACAGTGTGAGCTATGTGGGGAAAACAACCACAGCTCAACTGAATGTTTTTTTATGGGAGCTAGTGGTACAGAGCAGGTAGATTACTTGGGCCAACCACAAAGAGCTAATAATCCTTACTATAACACTTACAATCTGGGGGGTGGAAAAATCACCCAAAATTTTCTTAGAGTACTAACAATACAGATGGCCAAGCAAGACGACAAGGACCTCTTGGATTTTAGCAAGATCGACTTAGATCTATGGAGAGAAAAGGGGGAAAATTGATGGATGCTTTGGGGTCCAAACTGACAACTCAAGAAGAGAACCAAAAGAGGATGTTTGGTAGCTAGGAGGAAAGTCAAAAAAGGATGGAGGAAAAGTTTGACCAGATTGTGAAGAACCATGCCTCATCCATCCACAACTTGGAGGTTTAGGTAGGTCAACTTGCTAATGCTTTGTTTTCTAGAAGTGCAGGTAATCTACCAAGAAATATGAGTCTAACCTAAAGGAATGGATCATAGCCATCACTCAGACCCAGGAAAAAGAACTTGAACATATGAAGGAGGACTAAGACAAAGGAAAAAGATAAGTACTTATGAAATTCCTTCAAAGTGAACATGTAATTAAGCCAATCAAGGAACCTCAAGCTGAAATTCCATACCCTATTCTAGCTCAGCAGAAGTCAATTTCATATAGGGCAATAAGGAATTTTAAGAAGGTTGAATCAAAGAAGGTTGAGGATATAACGAAACAACTACAAACAAGGCTCACACTAAAGGAACCAGTCAAGAAGAAGGTTAAGGAGCACATAGCGAAAGGAAACCCTAACATAGCACTTAAGAAAGAGGACTTAGGGGATTTTTACATTCCTTGCAATATTAATGGAGTCAACATAGATAGGACACTCATGGATTTGGGAGAAAGTATCAATATGATGCCCTATAACTTTAGTATAAGAGTTAGAACACACAAAGATGTTAGTAAAAATGGCCGATAGAATAGTTCATCAACCAAAGGAGATTATTAAGAACGGGCAAGTACAAATTGATAAATTTATCTTTCCTATAGATTTCTATATATTGGATATTGGAGAAGATGTGGAAACCCCTATGGTCATTGGACGACGATTCGTAGCCACCTCTCGCTCAATAATTGACTTTGATGGGGGGGGGAGCTAACTCTGAGGGTAGGAAAGCGGCGAATAACATTCAAAGTGTCAAAAAAAGACAACATTTCTCCTCTATCTCCAAATAATATCAAGGAAATGGAACCTAGAGGATAATGGGAAGATATTAAGGATCTTGGGAACAAATTCAGAAAGAAACGACCGCTTAGAAGAAGGCAAAGGAAGGAGAATCATAAGGAAGGTGGAATACATAACATGGTAGCTCATGTGCAGATTTTGAGATCAATGATTACACTACCATTGCACCATTCATTTGAACCACGTTAAGCAGAAGGAGAGCGTCGAGCTACCGATGTTAAAAGAAACGCTGCATGGGAGGTAACCCATGAAATTTTATTTTCCTCTGATTTTTTTTGTTTACTTGTTTTTTGATTTATTTAGTTGTGATTATATTTCATTTGAGTTTGTTTAGTGTTTATTTGGATTTTTTTTAGTTTTAACTTGTTTTCTCTTCAAATTTCTTGTTGGTTGGGTGATTTTGATGTGTTTGCAGGTTGATTGAGTGTTGAAAATGCATGCTAAGCTTGGAAGAGGTTTAAGAAGTTGGAAAAATTAGAGTAACCTACAACCGCGAGAATTGGTGTGTTTCCCACGACCGTGGGAAGGCTTTCCAGAACATTTCTGGAACCTTAATCCATGATCATGGGAATGAGGTTAATTCCCATGATCATGGGAAGGCTCTCCAGAATCTTTCTAGAGCCTTAACCCATCATCATGGGAAAGACAAGGATTCCTACCCTGATCCGAAAATTTTTAAATTGCCCCTTTTCTTCTTCTTTCTTCAGTCTTCAAAATTTCACAATCTCTCTCTCTACAAACCACGAAACCCACTCTCCCAATCTCTCTAATCCTTCATCTTACAATCAAATCTTGGTATTTTCTTCACTTCTTCCATCAATTTTTCATTCCTTTACACTTATTTCACATTAATCTCTAAAAAATCCAAGGATTTGATAAGATTTTATCTCTCTCTCTCTAAAAAAGTGCTCACCTCTCTTTTTCTTATTTTTGCAGATTATTATCTTGTAATGGCTCCAAAGAAGCAATTCTCCTAAAAACCAACTGATAAACTATGCCTTCAAGTCTCTGAAGAAGGTAAATCGAATATAGTGGCCACTATTCATGTCCCATTCCCTATTTTTTCAAAAGACGAAGGTATGCAATATCGTGACTTTAAGGATAGAGATTTAATGCCTCCTAGACACTTTGATTTTGAGTTATTAGAAAATCTAGGATTAAGGTGAAACATTGAGAGATTAGTTGCGAATATTGGTTGGGGTCGGTTAATCCGTTGTGATGTGCCGATATATCCTATGATGACTATTGAATTTTTCACCTCTATGCACTACAATCCTAAAATGGATACATTCTAGTTTAGGATAGGTGGCCATACTTATAAACTTTATTTATCGAACACTAAAGTTTTGGATGATCATGATGACTTTTATGTGGATGATTATTGGAAAATTCTAACGGATGAAACCAATTTTGACTCTAGGAATGCACTAAATACTTTAATTCGTAGCATCGAGCACTTGCTTCTTCATAAGTTTATGTGCTTAATGGTTTTTAACAAAAATTAAAGCAATAAGTGCTCGGCCAAGGAACTTTTCTTCCTTTGGTGCATGGATCATAAAATCTAAATAAATATGCATTATCAAATTTTTCAATCTATTCTAAGTTATTTTAATAAGAAAAGCTCTTATTTTGGCATGTCATACATTGTTACTACTCTGGCTTTATATTATAATCTTGATGTGGATAGTGTGTGTATGACTAGATATGATATGTTTAATGTATCTTATTTGAGACGCTCTAAAATTTTGGAGCCCCATTTTATAGAGCTCCAAAATCTTCAAATGCATACTACAGTTAAGAATAGGAAGGGCAAGGATGTAGCCAGTTCTCGACCATCCACATCTTAGGCGTCCCCAGAGCCCCAAGAAAAAGTAATGTAAGAGGAACCAACTGTAACGGCAGACGTTGATAGATTCCAATAAATCCTCAACTAGATGGCCTCTAATCATCAATAAATGACGCTGTAAATTAATGATCTCTGCACCTTGATGAGACATGTGCATAAGGAGTAGTGGTACACAAAGAAAAAATTCCTCAAGTTCATCCAGAGGACTAATATTGAAGTCCCTTCTCTAATGCCTTTGCCACCACAATCTCCATAAGCTTCTTGACCCTAAACTTTTTACATTGTTTTAATTAGTTTGTTAGTTGTTTTTTCTTTTTGTTTGGTTTGATGTCATTGTACCTTATTTTTCAGTTGGCTTGTCATATTGAGGACAATGTGTTCTCTAACTTTGGGGAGGTGATATTTGCTTTGTCAATTGCATTGTTTTAGTTTGTTTTGGTCACAGTTTGCATTTTTTAAATAGGATGCATGTTTTAGGCATATTATTTTGTTTTGTGCTAAGCAATAAAACCACACTTAAATCATTCTGATTTGTTTTTCTATAAGATTATGTCATGCTAGTTAGATTGAGATTGAATGCATGCTTAAACTCGAATTAGGTTACTTAAGTAGAGAGTGAACCATATTGAGTGATGAAAAGTAGTTGGTTGCATAAGCTTACTCACAATTTGACACTTGAGCAATGAGGTTAGTGTAGAGATGCATAATGAATTTTCATTTGAGCTAATGTGAGGATTGAGCCTATATGACTCCATCTATAGTTATTTTATTTCTTGATTTGTGTCATGCTTCCTTAGTTTATTACCTTTAGAGCTTGTTTTGAATTGGTTTGAGTCTACTGGATGCATGCTTAATAGAGATGATTAAGGCCCTTTTTTGTGTTAACCCTTGGCTTAAATAACCTAACTTTTATTATCCCTTACTACCCTCATTGAGCCTTAATCATTTTGTTTCTTGAAGGCACCTTAAATTTTAAAACCTAAAACCCCATTAACCTACCTATTCACAAGCTTAGTAGAGTATTAAGTGATCTACTAGTTGGAATTTTTGCTATAATTGTTTTGAGATGAGTTGAGTGGTACTTCTGCCTTTGAATCATATTGTATTTAGTTGCTATTTTGTTTATTGTTTCTTCCATGTTATTGAAAAAATAAAAAACAAAAAAGAGAAAAAGAAAGGAAAAAAGAACATTTTAGTAGCATTTACAAGTGTGGAGTAGTAGTATATTTACATTTGTATATCTCAGAGTTAGGTTTTGTTATCCCTTTGACCACTTTTTACTTTATGAATGCTTGTGTTAAACCCTTTACCCTTACCACTTTACAACCCTAAGTAAGTCCTTTTGATCTATTTATGCATGCAATCATTATAGAGGAGAATTGGTGTATTAGCAAGATTATGTTAGTGTAGTTTCCTATATAGAGCTTGAACGAAACACTAGCCATCAAACACTTAAGAGAAATGAGTGAAACTATGAGGAAGATTCATTTTTCATCGATACTTATCTTTGAGTAACCATATGTTGACTTTGCTTATATACACTAATGAAAAGTAGTCATGATATGTGTAGTAGCCTGACATTTGAGTTGGCCAAAATTTGAGGAATTGCATGTTTTAATCTTTGTGAAAATGAAGTGATGGAGTTGATTAGTTATGTTTGATTTTGCTTGAGGACAAGCAAAGATTTAAGTGTTGGGGAGTTGATAGTTATGCATTAGTATTTGTTTTTCTAAGTATTTGGCATGTGATTCTTGCATAATAGGTTATTATTGTTGTGTTTTAGGATTTATTTTGTAAGTTCTTATTTAGTTTGATCTTTATTGTGTTATTTGATGTTTGATATTGATTTAAGGTAAGAATTGATTATTTTGATGTAGGAATGGAGGTGGCAACTTTTTTCACTAAGCTAGAGACCGAGAGAGGAGAAGAGAAGAGGAGGAATTGTACTGTAAGAACCCACGATCATGTGTTTCATGCCAATTCCCACGATTGTGGATATCTAACCCGAAGATAAACACGGAGTTCAGTTATTTTTTAGGTTTTTATGACTATATAAGGTTATAAACCCCTATGGACAAAAGAGCTTCGGTAGGGACTTGCCTCTTTGGGTAAAAACGTAGGTTTAGAATTTTGGGAGAGGTAGAGATTCAAGGTTTTTCATTCACAATTGCGAAAAGAGCATACCCATAGTCGAATTTTCCAGATTTGGGCAAAGAAGAGGAGGGGTTTGATTTATTTAGATTTCTTTCTTTTTTCTCTTCTAGCATTTGTATGATGGAATATTTGATTGTTGAGGATGTTAATGCCATTATGAGTGAATGACGACTCCTTCAGAAAAACGAAGTTATTCAAGCTATTTTTCCCAACGAAGTCCCGCTCCGAGGGCCCGAAGATTACTTTTAAACTTCTTGTTGAACTCCTATTTTGTTGATTTGAATAAATGAAGCTTTTGATGAATGGTGAAATTATACCTTACAATATACTGAGAGATTGAGTTGGGTTATTTATAGAGGGCTGTAAAATGAGAGCTGGCACTCTATAGACCGACATTCATCAAATTAAAATGAGAGCTGGCACTCTATAGGACATCTTAAGTGAGGCACAATTTAATTAACAAAATAGGAGGGAGATAAGATAGGGAAAAAGTGATCTCTAGTTGTTAAAATCTTGAGTTCCAAGTTTCTACATTTTGACATTATCATTTGTGCATTGATAGTTGTTTAATTTAATTTAAGTTTCCAGTTTATATCCATTTAAAAATTTGGTTCTTAAACAAAGATCAATCTGAATTAAGTGGTGCCTAAGCATAATTCTTCTAAGATCGATATCCACTTTTTACCAAAGGTTACCACTCGTATGCTTGCGATTTTGAGCATAAAACTATTAGTTATTTTCTACTTAGTAAGTCTAAAGCACTCTAATAAACTATCAGGTCTCACACGAGTTCTATTGAATCTCTTAACTCTCATTAATCTGATCTAATCATTTTTATCCAGTTTACCCTCTCAGTTTATTACCAAATTATGCAAGAAACATAACAAATCATAGTACCCAATTTAAATGACACAAAATCAACTTAGATAACATTAAATTAAAATAAAATCCTAAAGGAGAGATAGAACATCATCATCATTCTAGCATCTATCATCGTATAATCCATCCCAACTTTCTACATGAATAAACTTGAAACGAAAAGGAAATAGAAACTTAGAATGGACGATCAGGGAAGGCAGTAGTGTAAGAAAGCCTCCAAATTGAAGAAGTTCATCGAGATTGCTTCTTCCTCTTCCTTCGTATTCTTTCTCTCTCTTGATATTTTCTCTTTAGGGTTTTAAATGTGACTGAATGAAGACTCCCCTTTCCCTGCTCACCACCTGTTCTTCTTATAAGGTTTTCTATTTAGGGTAACCTGGGGTCCTTTTTGGGGTCCAAAAGGTCCCTTAAAAACTTAAGTCTGGAAGTTTCCCCACGTTTGTCCCAACACTGGCCATAATTATGGCCTCTATAACACGATCATGGCCATTGAGTAAACTCTTTGTCATAATCGTGACATACAAGCCATTATCGTAGGCCAATCCTGGTGCTTCTATCACAATCATTCCTTACCTGCCACGATCATGACCTTATGTTATGGACCAGGTTCCCTCTGAAACTCCTTCATTCTTCGATATTGATTATGGAACACTAACAAACACATTAAGGTACCTCAAAAATATAATATTTAAGCTCAAAAGCTTGTACTAACCCATAAAACACTTAAAACACAAATAATTAACAAAATAACACAATTCTAACCTAACACATACTAAATGATTGAATTAATGACTAAATGTATATCAAACTATGCCTTAAAAAATGATGAAATTTACACTTATCATATGCCGGATAGTTTAGGGTATTTTATGGTTGACAATCGTTTTTTAACTAATTCTACATTATTAAAACTGGCACAACTCTCATCTATGATTATACTAATGTCACATCTAGTATGGATGAGATTGTACCACTATTCATTTACATCATCCTTTTCCACATACACACTCACTACTTTTCTAATGACCAACAACCTTAGTTCTTTGAGTTTCACAATACACTCGTCATCACTTATATCCTCCAATCTAAGCGTATCACCATCCACCTCCTTTTTAGTCCTAAATATATACCATTAACCTACCCTTATCATCATTACTATCTTATTTGGATACTATGAAGCTTTGCATCCTCTCCTCAAGAACTTGAAGCCTTGAACATCTCGATTCCTAAATATTGAAGAGGAATTAGTCTTATCTTTATCTCTATTTAGCGCGTACACTTCTGGATAAGTCATTTGATATTTTAGCTTTGGTGCTTTGTCTTTCTTTCATCACACGGTTTGCTCTATGATGAAGAATTTGCACTAGACATGGCAATGGGCAAGGCGGGCCGCGGGCCAGGATGGACCGGCCCGTGGCCCGACGGGTCACGGGCGGGCCAAGCCAAACCCGGCCCGTCCATGTTTTTTAAATTAAGAAAAATACAAAACGGAATCATTTTGGACAAAACGACGCCGTCCCGCCAAACTTGGGCCAAAAACGGGCCGGGCTGGGCTAGAATTGCCATCCCTAATTTGCACTAGAAAAAGAAAAAAAAGTTAATATGAATCTTTTTTTACTTATTTTCTACCTTTATGAGTATGCATATAGTATTCTCTAACTCTATATAGTGGTTTAGCTCTGTAATATTAGGAATTTTTAGGTTTAATCCATAAATAAATCAAGTCATTATCATTTTCTAATCATCTTTCATGTTCTCCTTAGCCATAGCAACTTTTTCCTCTTTATAACACTCCTTTATGCTCTTAAAACTTTGATTCTACTTTTATAGCCTTCAGTAGAGCTCCCCATAATAAGAACTTGACACGAAAATTTTCCTTATCACCATCTTCATCTCTTCCCAAGTTTTGATAGACGACTCTCAATTCCTCCTCCCAGTGAAAATTTGTTGATTCCACCAATCTACCATATAGTCACTAAACTCTATAATAACCAGTTTAATCTTTTTCATTTTAAAAGGTTATAGAAATCAAAAAATAGTTTCACACGATTCTCCCACTCTAAATAGGAATCTAGATTTATCTTTCCTATAAAAATTGGTATGGTCATCTTGATGCCCCAGGATATTATCCACCCTTTCTTTATACCCTCTTTAAAAGCCATATAAAATCTACCCCTTCTTTTTTCCTCCTTCTTCCTCTATCGCCCTTTAGGTTTTGGCTCTCCTATGTAGTTGGTGTAACCCTTAACCTCATCATATGCCTTGAAGTCACCCATTCTAGAAGTCGTTAGTGAATTAAGTTATAGACTAGATATAATAGCTTCATATTTCTCCAATCTATCCTAAATTTTATCAAATTATCAAATAAGTTAGTCATCTTGACCTTTTATAACATTGTTGATGGATTCCTAACTCTTTCCTTCTCACTTAATTTCTTATATGTAGAAAAATTCTATATTGGGATTATGTGATATTGTTTATATATGAAAACATTAAGAGTAAAAGCATTCCCTTACATACTTCTCTTAAAGTTTCAATTGACTCACAATATAAACTCTTGAATAAAGGTTCTTTGAAAACTAAACAAAACCTTCCTTTGCATGATCCCTAAAGACCCTAATCCTTCCACTTTTGAAGACTTTAGACTAATAACATGTACTAACTTCCTTTATAAAATCATCTCTAAAATCCTAGCTACCATATTGAAAAAAGCAATTACTCTTTTGATCAGTGAGAATCAGGATGCTTACATGAGTGATCATCATATTAGAGATTGTCTGAGCCCGTTTTCGGACCCCAACTATCCAGAATATCATAAAACGTGAGCTTGCTCTAATACCACAAGATGTCGGAGCCCATTTCTGGACCCCAACTATTCAGAATATCATAAAACGTAAGCTTGCTCTGATACCACAAGATGTGGGGCCCCTATTTTTAGACCCCAGCTTTCATGCAGAATATCATAATACGTGAGCTTTTTCCAATGGAGAACACCTTGACCATTATCGGTTCATCTTCTTTTCTCTGATACCCCAAGATGTTGCATACTTATAACACAGATTCATCACCCATACTTGTGCTCAAAACTCCCCTTTCTATGTTCATCTCCCCTCTTCGAAGTCCATTTATCCATTTCATCCTGAATACCTCGAGAAAAAGCGTTGGTGAGTCCACACTTTACATATATACATGCTTCGGGGCTATTAGCATAACTTTTGCTATAGATAACCAATTCAAGGTTTCTTTGGATAGTTTGAAAGAGGATTTCAAGAGCTACCACTTTCATGAAGACCTTGAAGGCTAACTTTTACTTCTGAATGGTCAAAAAATAGGACAG
>JANIIA010474011.1:0-17230 GCA_027478495.1 Erythroxylum alaternifolium | reverse complement strand
TGCTTTGAGCTTGTTGGAGCATGACCTTGTAATTGGACCCATTGGCATCCTCAAGTCTCCATTGCCTTGGTGAGTTGTATCATCTTATGTATGAAAATTATGTATTGTTGCTAAGATTACTCTTGAGTAGACTTAAAAGTCCAAAAGTTGTGGTTGAGTTTTGATGCGAAGATAGAAGTGTGTTCCAAATTGATCTACATGTGTTGCAATCAAGTTTTGGGATTTCAAAATACAGCCGTTGTGCTTCCTAATTGTTATTCATTTATTGATTTATTTTTGTTTAAATAATGTACAGTTAGCCTTGCATAGTCGGGTTAAGTGGTATCGTGATGCATCTTTGGCTCGGTTATGCGACAGTTGTCATGTGCTCGATTTGGTTCCAGGTCCTGACAATTAAATTAGTATCAGAGTTAGTTTTTTCATTTTCAAAAGTGTTATTACCGTCTTCAAAAAAATCATGAGCCTTAGGAGTCGAGTCTGGGTTTCGTACGTCTTTGGTTAAGAAGTTGAGTCTTGGATCATTAAGTTGATGTCCTTAATGCTCGGATGATTTCGACCTCAGCGATAGTACTTGTCGACATTCCTTGGGGTGTTTGGGACATCAGATAAGCTAGGCTTAGTCCAATCTATGTTATGAAATAACATTTTTTTCTTTGATTTTCTAATGATAGCATGGTTGGATGAGGAAGGGGAAGTCGTCGTAAGGTTGGACCTTTGCGACTCGAGCCAGAGGAACATAGCGTTGAAGTTGTCGCAGAACTAGCGATCGCTAGCTCTTTGACTCATAGGCAACCTCACATTGAAGCACTATCGGCGGTAGCTTAGTCGGGTTTGCCAACGGTGCCGATGGACGCTTTCCAGCAGGTGATGACGTGGTGGGCATAGTATACTACCCAGCAATAGTCTAAGACTGGAGTGCCACAGATGCCACCACAAGTACCGCCATCTCAGCAACCAGTAGTGGTACCTAGTCTTGCCTTAGAGCAACGTCCAATGCTTGAAATCTCGGGTATATTAAGGAGGCAAGGAACCTCGGGTGTGATACTTTTGATGGACGTGGTGATGTTACTGAGGCCAAAACCTGGATGAGACGGACCATAGAGACATTCCATGATATGGGGCTATTTGACAAGATGAAGCTGAAGGGAGTTGTCAGATTGCTGGAGGGTGATGCTAGAGTTTGGTGGGAAAATGTCTGGGGATGCTACCATAATCAGATTTCCTGGGTAGATTTTATTAATGAATTCAATGGACAATATTATACGAGATTTGATAGAGATCAGAAGAAAGTTGCCTTCTTTGAACTTACACAAGGGAATAGGTCGGTGCATAAGTTTGAGATGGAGTTGAGGGAGCTTGCCACCTATGTCCTGAAATATATGGCAGATGAAGAAAACCTATGTGTTCGGTTTGAGACTTGATTGCATTTGGCGATCTAAGAGAGAATGATGGTTATCCCACTACCACGTTCAAGGAGATGGTATAGTCGACCAAACGAGCCGAGAGGTTGGTGAAAGAGCGCAAAAGACAATGGGAGATAAAGAACCAGAAAAGGAAGGGAGGAAATCTCTCCAGTCAGCAACCAAAGAGCAGCCATGGTAGTTCAGCTCCAGGTAGTACCGGAAGTGCTGTATCATCAGTCGTCAATTTTTGGTCACTACAACCAGGAGGTTCGAGCACTGCCCCTACTATCAGGTCTGTTTCTCAAGCTCAACCATCTCAGTCCAAACAATGTAGAAACTGCAGAAAGGTACATTCAGGCAAGTGTGCAGAGCTGAGAAGGTGTTTTCAGTGTAGAGAGACAAGGCATTTGAGGAGAGATTGTCCACAGTTGACTTAGACTTTAACTCAAGAGGGAGATAACTCAATGCAACCAGTGAGACACTGAGAGATTACTAGGGCAGGTGCTTAGTCTTCTGGATCCACACAAAGGACTGGTGTGGGTAGTAATAAATCTCCAGTAGGTCAGCAGCATTCTGCTTCACGAGCTCAAGCTCGAGTTTATGCAATGACGGAGGAAGATGTTCGAGCCAATCTGGACATGATTATAGGTATTTTTAGGATTAATTTTTTGGTTTTGTTGTTGTATTTCCATATTGTGATGCATATTCTACGTAGTATCGGTAAACTCTTAAATAGTATGAATTACTAACGTGTAGTGTTATTAAGTGTTATGTGTGTTCTTGGTTGAGACGTCAAAGTTTTGATCGACACTGGTGCACAAAGGTCCTTTGTTAATGTGACCTTCGCTGAGGGTATTAGTCATCCCCTGGAGTCGTTAGATCCCCCTCTCATTATAGTCACTCCTCTTGGAGAGCAAATGGCCTATGATAAAGCATATACGACCTATACGATAAAGGTCGGTGATGTTATGTTAGAGGCAGATCTTATTCCCTTTGATCTCTAAGATTTTGAGGATAGACTGGTTAAAGAGGCATCACACCAGAGTTGATTGTTATAATAAAGAGGTGGAGTTTGACACTCAAGATGGAGTCTTGATTAAATTTATTGGTGACTGACGGATGTTCCTAAGTTGTTTGATATCGGTGGTGGTCAAGGATAAGAAGTTGATTCATCGAGAATGCTAGACATACCTCGCACATGTGATTAACACTTCAGCACAGAGGGTCAAACTTAAAAATGTCCCCATTGTGTGTGAGTTCCCCGATGTCTTTTCGGAAGAGTCACCTAGATTGCCACCTAATCGAGAGTTTGATTTTACTATTGACTTAGTCTCGGGGACAACACCGATATCTATACCTCCATATTGCATGGCACCAGTAGAATTGAAAGAGCTGACGGTTCAGTTGCAAGAGTTATGTGATAAAGTCTTCATTAGACCAAGTCATTCACCGTGAGAAGCACCAGTATTGTTTGTCAAGAAGAAGGATGGGCTCTCAGTTTATGTGTTGATTATCGACAGTTAAACAAGGTTTCCATAAAAAATAAATATCCACTCCCCAGGATTGATGACTTGTTTGATCAGTTGAGAGGAGCTACAATATTCTCAAAAATAGATCTGAGGTTCGGGTATCATCATTTGAAGATTGCTGAAAGTGATGTGCACAAGACTGCTTTTCGAACGAGGTATGGGCACTATAAATTTTTGGTGATGTTGTTCGAATTGACAAATGTACCTGCAACATTTATGGACCTCATGAACAGGGTGTTTCATCCTTATTTAGATCAATTTGTTGTCTTCATTGACGATCTTTTAATTTATTCAAGGATGGGGAAGAACATGCTAGACAACTCCGAATTGTGTTACAAATACTTCGTGAAAGACAATTGTACGCGAATTTTTCAAAGTATGAATTTTGGTCGAAGGAGATAGGATTCCTTGGGCATGTGGTATCTAGAGAAGGTATTTTTGTGGACTCAAAAAAAGTAGAAGCTATACTTGAGTGGGAACAGCCTAAGAATGTGACAGAAGTCCACAACTTTCTAGGGTTAGCTGGTTACTATTGGAGATTTGTTGAGAGTTTCTCAGTACTTACAACCCCTTTATCGAGGCTTACTCAAAAGGGGGTAAAATTTCAATGGGATGATAAATATGAGGCGAGTTTTCAAGAACTGAAAAAGTGACTGACTTTTGCACCAGTGCTTGCTCTACCTACCTAGGAGTTGGGTATAAGGTATACAGTGATGCCAATCGCCAAGGACTTAGATGTGTCCTTATGCAAGCCGGCCGAGTGATAGCATATGCTTCTAGATAGCTGAAGAAGCACTAGCTAAATTATCCTTCTCATGATTTGGAGCTTTTAGTGGTGGTGTTGGCACTCAAGATTTGGAGACACTATCTTTATGGTGACACTTGTCATATATACACCAACCATAAGAGTCTGAAGTACCTAATGACACGGAAGAAGATAAACCTCAAACAAAGGAGAAGGTTGGAATTGATTAAGGATTATTATTTAGTGATTCACTATCACTTTGGAAAAGCAAATGTGATAGCTGATGCACTGAGTCGTAAGTCATGTTCGACAGTAACTGTTTGGCAAAATCCTTATATGACTCATTTGATGAGTATTTGGCACCTTGGGGTTAGACTATCAGTGGTTGAGGATGACGGAACATTACTAGCACGGTTTGAAATTCGGCCAATACTATTTAATGAGATTAGAAGAGTACAGGTCGATGATCCTGAGCTAAAAGTTATTCGAGAGAAATTGGCATCTGAAGAGAATGAGCGGTTCCGATTGCGTGAAGATGGGTTGCTAGTCTTCAGAGATAGAGTCTGTGTGTCGGATGACCTCGGTCTCAGGCGAGCTATCTTGGAAGAAGCTCACAGTTCGGCTTATGCTACACATCATGGGAGCACCAAGATGTATCAAACTCTTAGAGAGAGCTATTGGTGGCAAGGATGAAGAGAGAGATGGCAAAATTTGTGTCTAGATGTCTTCCCTGTCAACAGATAAAGGTAGAGCATTAGAAGCCAACAGGTATGTTACAGTCTTTGCATATTCTGGAATGGAAGTGGGAGCATATGATAATAGATTTTGAAGTTGGATTACCTGCTACATCGAAAGGTCACGATACTATTTCAGGTTATAGTGGATAGATTGACAAAGTCTGCTCATTTTCTGCCTATCCACACAACCTACTCATTGGAGGGTTGGCAAAGCTATATATCGATGAGATTGTGAAGCTACACAGGGTGCCAGTTTCCATAATATTGATAGAGATCTAAGATTCACCTCCCAATTTTGGCCAAAATTTTAGGAATCTTTGGGGACTAAACTAAAGTTTAGTACTGCTTTTCATCTTCAGACTAATGGTCAGTCAGAGAGGACTATTCAGGAACTAGAGGATATGCTGAGAGCATGTGAGATGGAGTTCCAAGGGATCTGGAACCGATACTTGCCTTTGATAGAATTTGCTTTAAACAATAGTTATCAGACAAGTGTTGGGATGTCACTATATGAAGCACTTTATGGGAGAGACTGTAGGACACCTCTATATTGGGATGAGGTTGGTACAACTAAAGTCGAAGGAGCAGAATTGATAGAAATTACTGCTTGAAAACTAAAAGTCATTCGGGAGAAAATAAAAGATGCTTAAGATCGTCAAAAGAGTTATGCGGATAAAAGGCTACGACCATTGGAGTTCATAGTTGGTGATATGTTTTTTCTTTGGATATCACCACAGAAAGGTATCATTTGATTTCAGAGCGGAGGAAAACTGAACCCTCTATATATTAGGCCTTTTTATATCCTGGAGCGCATCGGGACTATGGCGTATCGGTTAGAATTGCCACCGAACTTGGATAGGATTCATAATGTGTTCCATGTCTTAATACTTAAGAAGTATCTACCAGACTTGTCTCATGTTTTGGAGACACCTCCAGTGGAACTAAGAGAAGACCTAACTTTTGAGGTCAAACCAGTCCAGATTCTAGATCGGCAGATAAAGAGATTGTGTAGTAAGGAAGTTCCCATGGTCAAAGTTTGTTGGAACAACGACAGGGTCGAGGAGATGACGTGAGATCCTGAGAATGCTATGAGACGTCAGTAACCCCATTTATTTGTATCCTCGATTTAGGAGTTTCGAGGATGAAACTCTTTTAAAGGGGGGAGGCTTTGTAACACCAAACTTTTTGTATTGGTTTGTACTTGGAGATATTAATGTATATTGACATATACATGGATTGTATAAGAGTTCAAAAAAGTATTTGAACTCTTTTGATATATAATGTTATATTCCCTTATATGAACTTAGAGTACATCGGTATGCGAAATCTTAGAGATTTCTGACATATAAGCTTCTAAATGTATAAAACCGAGTCCATTGGAGGGATATGGCCATAGTGGCCGAGTTAAATCTGTTCTAATACCTTATAGGGGATTAGACATAATTTATAGACTTATTGGACACTTAGATAGCTTAATTTGAAAAGTTGATGTACATAAGGGCTTATGTGCACATTGTTAAAAGTCAAGAGTTTAAAATGTCATTTTTCAATTCTTGGAAGATCAAAAGGTAATTTTATAAAGTTAAGGGGTTTAATTATAATGTTCAAAAGTCCAGAGGCTCAAATGAAAATAAAGGTTTTTGTCATTCTCAAAAATTGGACTTAATTGCAAATTTAGGAAAAGTTGGAGAGTATAATGGTAATTTCGTATAAGCTAAGCGAAAAAAGGTAATTTAAACATGTGTGGTCAAAGATGAGTCAATAATTTAAATCTTTCTTCATGTGTGGTCGTGAACCTCTTTATTAAACATTAGAAACACCTTGTTTTAATTAAAAGAAAGGAGAAGAGAGGAGGAGAAGAGAAGGTTCAGCCATCACTTATCTTTCACCATTTTTTTTATTCTTTAACCCAAATCAAGGTGTTCTAAGGTAATTTGGGGTCAAGGAACTCAAATCTATCATTATATTTGAGAAATTCTCAAGGGATTTGAAGATATCACCAAAGGAAAGTTTAGGTAAATTTTGTCTCATCTCTATCTACATTATAATTTTGAGTTTGGTGTTAAGATATGTTATTCTCCATGCTTGACTATGCATGAAACAAGGTTTAGATGAATGAAATGAGTCATGGAGAAGTTTCCTTAAGCCAAAACCAAAATGCCCTTTTCTTTGGTGAAAGTTTGTAAAATTTTGAATATCTTTCGAAATTGATGATTTAGATGAATTTTATGGTGTTAATTGTGTATGAATAAATGTGAATTGATGAAAAAAAGAAGATGTATATGGAAGAAATGGATTAATGTGATGAGTGGTATAATTATGATGATTATGGCTTAAATGAGGGGAAGTGGAGTTAATGGAATGGTGACATGTATTGTTGTTTGGAAGTGCTTCTTATATCAGAAGATTGGAGCATGAATTACTGTGATAAAGTCTTGAAAATATAATGTGAAAGTAATGCACATTAGGTGTTTGATAAAATGCCGAAGTGAACTTAGCTTATGATTTAAGGATTTTAATGGTATGCATTGGAAAGAGGCTTTCATGTATTCTTAGAGTAAACTTGAATTTTCTCTTAGATTGATGAGTAGTAGCTAGTGTTTGGATAAAATGTGTGTAATTATGCTTTGAAATGTGTAAGTATTGGATCCAAGGCATTAAATGCCTTGGAAAATGCAAAAGTTTGCATTTTATACACTTATGTGGTGGTTTATACATATGAGATATATGTTTGAGTAGTAATACATGATATCTTATATGTATAAAGGCTCAGGAGCTATTAATCAAGAAAATCGTAACAAGGATTGTTAAAGTCAAAGAAGTATATTTTTTGAGGTTAGTTGGAGAAACCATATCTTTCAAATTTAATTAGGACAACCTAAGACATGCATGATGACCTATATGTGAAATTTGAAACCTCAAATGAACAACTTTGCACTTGGAATGCTACTGAGTACTTTTATTGCATGAAATAATGTGTTGAAACTTACATATGTATAACTGGGTCATGTATGCTAAGTGTATGTGTTCTCTTTTAGCTTGGAGCCATGGAAAGGTTCCATTTTATAGGTTGGACCTATAAATAAAGGCATAGTGCCTTATTTAATTTTAGTACTTAATATTTGTATATTCTTTCTGTGATTCGTGAGTGCTAGACACAACAAATTAAGTGACCCCCGTACCCTTGACGCTAGTATATAAAATTTAAGTCCTCGTATCGATACCATTGTACGAGACTTGCAGGTGATTACACACCTAGAGGTCTGGTCACTGACGAGGTCATTAGCTAGGGTCATGATGTTCTTGTCGACTACAGTCTGGACTCACCACAAATGAAAGTTGAGCCAACACCGAGAATCGGTGGGTGTGCAAACTAGTTTGGTCGATTAATGGAAACACAAATAACTATTTGGCCTATTCTGAGATTTGGTTCCTGATGATATTTGATTTATACACGTAATTGTTTTTCAGATCTTGTGTACTAGAACTGGAACCTATGTCCACCTGATGGGTGATTAATATGCTAGGTCTATATGGTTCCTAACTGGTATGCATTGAGTCACACGCTAGGCCTATATGTTTCTATGTCATGTATCTTCATTTCATCAGTGGTTGTGTGCATGCTAGGTGGGTGATTGGTATCTTAACTGTTTTTCTGCTTACTGAGTACATAATGTACTCACCCTTCCGCTTTCCAACCATGCAGGTTAATTTGGTGAACTTGAAGCTCTAAGTGGATTGTGCGATCTTTTGACATTTTTCGGGGCATTACCGCACGTGGGTAGTCTCTATTTTGTTCTTTTGTTGTTTAGTGGCTCATGAGTATGTAGACATGTTTGATGATTGTGTAAATTAACACGTGATTGTCTTGTGGTTTGTTAATGATCTTATGTATGAAAATTATGTACTGTTGTTAAGATTGCTCTTAAGTGGACGTAAAAGTCCAGAGATTGTGGTTGAGTTTTAATACGAAGATAAGTGTGTTTCAAATTGATCTACAGGTATTGCAATTAAGTTTTGGGATTTCAAAATACAACCGTTGTGCTGCCCCATTTTTATTTATTTATTTATTTGTTTAAAAGAATGTACAATTAGCCTTGCGTAGTTGGGTTAAGTGGTACCGTGATGTATCCTTAACTCAAGTAAGCGACGGTTGTCATGTGCCCGATATAGTTCTGGGTCATGACACTGTGGGGTATCATCTCCATCTATCAAGATTGATGAATCATTTATTGGCTACTCAATTACTTTCGAATACAAATAGTTGTACCTAATCACCACCCTAAGAGTGACCTTGTCTTTGAGGTAATAAAAAATGATGTCAAAGCACAAGATTTATATCCAAGACATCCTTGAGTACCTCAAGCCTAAGGATATTTACACTATTGCTATGATTAGATTAATCATTGACATTCGATAGATCATCCATATGATTGTTGGAGTTATGTAAATATAGTGCCCTGGAAAGCAAGTGCTTTTACTTATAACCTAATTTTCTTCCAGTTACTTTTTGTAATGAAAATATTTATTATTAATAAAACAAGAGTTTGGTTTTATATATATGAGCATAATAAAACTAGTCATAAGGTACCGAGATTCTTTGTAAGTAATATACATATATATAGAGATGTATGAGAAACATGTATATTATTAGAATCTAAAATAATTGATTCACAGTTGAATAATCAAGTTAGTCGCTTAATTATAGTTTGGACTGTAGTGTTGCGAATTATCTCTATGTAAGTAAAAGAGTTTACTTCAAGGGAATGATGAGTTTCATATCATGATAGTAGTTAACTATCGATAATGGCACTATTAAATGAATTTGGAATCACGTATGTTTTAAAGAATAAAGTAGGTTGTTACTTTAATATTAAAACATACACTAAAGCATTTGTTTATTATGGACTACAATCTTGATAAGTGGTGCACTAATATGTGTTTCATTATAATTTTTGATATGATCGGAATGGATTTTTACAGAGTATCAATCTAGTGTCTGCATGTTGTAATTATTAATTGAAACATGTATCAGGAAACATTCACTCAAATAAAGAGTTTATAGTGATATCATCACCTCTAGATGTTTTATGGAGAGTGGTAATTAAACTGGTGCCAATAGTTTGATGAACTAGCTACCCATCAAGGTTTAACATCAAGATGAGATCTTTTGTGTTAATCACCATATAAAGTAAAACGAGAGATCTAGAAGGAAAAATCAACATAAGGTTACCATTTATTATGTGGACGGCTATAATATGATTCATATTAGAGTTTGCAATTGGACATCTTATTTGAAACATTTGTTCTCATAATATTTAGTAATTCAAGAGTTCAACTAATTGTCTTTAGAGGAATGACATTTAATTAATAAGCTGGAATTAATTCTAATGAGATTAAATTAATTCCGGGCTTATTGAAACTTGAATTATATAAGTCCAATTAGATTCCCCATTTGGCTTCTAGGAAGGTTATCAAGCAAAGTAAGAAATACAAATGAAGATTTTAAAGCCTATGATTAAATATTGGGCTTACTTTAATTAGAAGCCCAAACGAACATTTAGAAATGGGCCAGACTTTGGTTTAATTTGATTAATTAGATTAATTAAATTAAATCAAAGTTATTAAAGATAAAAGGAGGTAGATTTTTTATTTTAATGGGCTAAACGTGCAGCTCACATTGAGCATTGATTTGCTACATTTAAGAAGAGTCTCATTTATTGGCTTCTTTACGATTGATTAAGGAAGGATGTTATGCATTGGATGCACTTCACTTCTTTCTTTGAGGCTTAACCAAAATTGAGAGATATAATACAAGGGATTGTTGAATTTTTATCTCTCTCTCTCCTATCTTACATGAGATAGATGAAATTTGCATGAGAGGTGTCTCATCTTTGGCTTCTTTTTCGAAGGCAAAATCTCTTCAAGTTTTCTTCTCCTTTCCCACCAAAAGATCTTGTTAACCAAGTTATCCAAGGAGAACAAGTGGTAGATTGGATTGGTCGAGGATACAATAACGAGAAGAGGATATATCACCTAGGAAATGATACATTGTCGAGGATAGGATAGCACAGCGAGGAGTTAAAGTTATAGCAAAGGAGTCAGTATAATTCTACCATCTTGTTCTTATGTTAAATATTTTCGTTATACCGTATCATATATGGCTTGGCATGTTGATTTGGTTATACTGCTTCCGTTGAAATTTGATTTCTAAAAAACACTTTTGAAATATACCGTTTTTGCCAAATCTTGCATGCTTAAGTTTTCGATCCAACAAAAGTTTAGGGTTGTCATGCTTATGTAAAGTGAATTTAGTCATGTAAGCTTGAAGCTAAATCTGACAAGTGTCTATTTCTAAGATATCCTAAGTAAACTATAGTATATCAGTTCTACCATGTTTCAAAACAAAAGGTGTTTATTTCAAAACATGCTGTCTTTTAGACAAAGAGTTTCTTCTAAGAGAAGACAGTGGGAGCAAAATTGAATTTGTGGAAGTTTAAGATACTCAAACAGTCTCAAATCAATTGCCTAAACCTGAGACTATTGTTCATAAAGGTGAAACAATAGTTCAACCTTCTAACACACAAGAAGTTCGTAGTAGGATATATCATGTTCCCGAGAGGTATAAATTTCTTATAAGTAAACTTAACGATGTATTGCTCATAGAAAATGATGAACCTACTACCCATGAAAAGGTTCTGAAGAGTTTAGAATCTAAAAAATGGCTTCAAGCTATAAAATTCGAAATGGATTCCACATATGAAAACCAAGTATGGAATTTGGTTGACCCACTGAAGGGATAAAACCTATAAGGTGCAAATGGGTTTTCAAGAAGAAAACTGACATAGAGGGTAATGTAGTTACCTATAAAGCTAGGCTTGTAGCTAAAGGTTATCATCAAAGGCAAGGTGTTGACTATGATGAAGCGTTTAGTTCAATAGATATGTTTAAATCCATTAGGATACTCCTAGCCATTGTTGCTTATTATGATTATAAGATATGAAAAATGGATGTGAAGATGACTTTCCTTAATGGAAACCTAACTGAGGATGTATATATGACACAACCTGATGGTTTCATATCTATGAATGGAGAAAAGGTATACAAGCTTTAGAAATCCATTTATGGATTGAAGCAAGCATCCAGGAGTTGGAATATCCTATTTAATGAGACAATCAAAGAGTTTGGTTTCTCAAAAATTTCGGATGAGCCATGTGTGTATAAGAAGGTTAGTGGGAATGCAATCATGTTCCTTGTAATGTATGTAGATGACATATTGCTAATAGGAAACGATGTCTCTGCTTTGCAATCAGTAAAAATTTGGTTAGCTAAAAACTTCTCTATGAAAGACCTTAGAGATGAAACATATATTGTGGGGATAAGGATCTATAGAGATAGATTTAAGAGGTCGGTTGGACTTTTTCAGTCTACATATATAGATAACATGCTAAAGAGGTTTATCATGGAGTAGTCCAAGAGAGGTTATCTTCCCATGGTATATAGGATTACACTCTCTAAATTTATGTGTCTAAAGACACAAGATGAGAGGACTCGCATGAGTTTGATTCCTTATGCTTCAGCTATAAAATCAATTATGTATGCTATGTTATGTACTAGACTCGATTTATCATATGCTCTAAGTGTTACGAGCAGATATCAGTCAGACCATGATGAGGGTCATTGGGTGGCTGTCAAGAATATCCTTAAGTACTTGAGAAGAACTAAAGATGTATTCTTGGTATATAGAGAAGGTGATTTATGGTAAGCAGGTATAATGATGCTAGTTTCCAATCCGATAGGGATGACTCTAGATCCTATTCTAGATATGTATTCACACTAAATGATGGTGCAGTCAGTTGGAAAATTTCCATATAAGAGACGTCTATTGATTCGACAACAGAGGCGGAGTACATTGTAGCTTTAGAAGCAACAAAGCAAGTAGTTTGGATCAAGAAGTTCATCATAGAACTTGGTGTGGTTCTGAGCATCACTGAACCAGTGCAGTTGTATTGTGATAACAACAAGGCTATAGTGCAGGCGAAGGAACTAAGGTCTTATCAGAAGTCCAAACATGTACTCAGGTGCTACCATTTGATTAGAGAGATCGTTAGTAAAAATGATGTTAAGATGGAGTTCCCACCGATTAGAATATAACCAATCCATTGACTAAGCCTATTTCCCAAAAGAGTTTTGTGTCATATGTAAATGCCTATGGTATTAGATATCAAGGCAATTGGTTTTGGTGCAAATGGGAGTTTGTTAGAAAAGTGCTCTAAAGGCAATCACCATTAGCACTTATTGTACAAATCATTTTACGATTAATACAGGCATTTTTCATTATTTCGATGTTCATACATTTATGGATTTAATGTTGATTTAATGAAGTCTTTGATACAAAACATAGCATGGAAGAAATCACGATGAGATCATGATAATGAGATTCCTATCTTGTGTAATTTTGTTAGTACCTAAATTTTCCTAGTCATAGGATTAATGAGATGGGATTCCTTTAATCTGGATAGACTAGTGCATGTTATACTCCTTGATTAGATCAAGCAGTAGACCTCATAAGCTGTAGACATGAGTTGTTTTGAGTTAATATGTGGATGCTTACTGAGGGTAGTAGGTACATTAAATTGACCTACTATGAGACAATCATATGGATATTCTATTCCAGTGTCAATGATAGTCTCATCATAACAATGGTGTAAGTATTTTTTGATTTGAAGTGCTCAAGGATATCTCAGATACTGATCCTATGTTTTGACTCCATTTATTATTTCCTTTCAGGGGTACAACTTGAGGTATTCAGAGGTAATAAGGATTTACCACTCCTGATAGAAAGAGATCATACCCATGACCTCTTTTTCTAGTTGTTACTTAGGTGTCTTTGGCCAGAGCAGATATGTATCATAAAGAGAGTCTTCAATGATACATAGATTAATGAGATCCTCAGGACAAGATCTAATATTACTTGGACTAGATGTAACATAATCAATCTAGTGGGAGTTGACACTTTGACCATACTCTAAACCAAGTAGGGTATAGATGGTAAAAGGAAAAATTACATAGAAATATTACATATGAAAGGGTTCATAATCAAACCACTGCCTTTCCAGTCAATTGGGGATCATGACATATTGCTCGATACCGCTCTTGATTTACTTGAATTAAGTGTTAATTCAAGTGGCCAACATAACTGGGAACCTAATGGGTCACACACATAGGAGACTTGAAGGATAAGTAAAATGATCTTGAATGGTGATTCAAGATATGATAGAGTGTTTCGGGATTGTATCGCAATGTGATCATGGTAGAAAATGTTGCATGGAATGGATTAGAAACAAGTGTTGTTGTCTTCCGTTAATGTATGCTATTCATAGTCATTAACTTCCGATAATTTCCATTAATGCATGCTATTCATGACCATTAACTTCCCATAAGTTTCCATTAATGATGGGGGTTATGGAAGGCCAAATAGTCTAAAAAATTGAGATGATTTTTTTGCCTCTAGTGTAAGAAACAAAAAAGAAAAAGATAGGTTTTTTTCTTACACACGTACTTTTTCTCTCTAACTCTCCAAGAGTTCTTGTCTTTGTTAGCACAAAGAAAGAATTCTAGCCATCTCTTTTTAAGGTTTCATCCTTCTATCTTCATGTGGACTTTCATTAGAGACAGTCTGCATTGATCGTTATCATTTACAACAACCTAATATGGATAAGATTAAAGAACGAGGAGATCGTTAGAAAGGTATGTAAACATCTTACATTTTATAATAAAGTGTTTTCAAATTGTATGTGTAATATGGAATATGTACTTAACTGAATGTCAAATACCGGACTCAGATCTAAAGAATGTGATAAATGACATGAGAACATTAAATGAAAAGTATTGATAGCATATTACGAAAATTGATACATTTACATGACATGCATGATCAGATAAAGGAGTTGTGACCAGAGTGACCATTGTGAAAAAAGAGCTTTAAGTTTAGGAATTGTGCACAAAGAGCCACAGGCTCAGTTAATAATGATCCTAGTATCCACAACAAACGTGAGATAGTAAATGAAATGAGGCTAATATCCACAACGGATACGGGACAATAAATAGGCAGTCAATCACAACAAAGTAAAATTAAAACGAAGTCATATGTTCGTTTGCATATATATAACTTTACATGTATCATATGAATGATTGAGATGAATTAATGGATTGTTCTAAAATAGTGTTATGAAATGTTTGTATACATGTTATACTTGTACTTGTTGAAATATAACAAAATGTGATGTGGGATCTGATACTGGATGATATGTTAAATACTTGTTGAAATATACCAAAATGTTAGTTATATACTTGACATTTGTGTTCTGACTGGAGGGAGCACATCGATGATGGTTCACTTATTGAGTTCGCAAACTCATCAATATTACAACATTAATTTTTAGGTACAAGAGAGTTCTAGTTTCTAAGGCAACCAAGTAGAATTATAGTGTCGTCATTTTGAGAACAAGAATGGCTCAAAGGTCTAGTTAGCTGATATATGAGGAGTCTAGTTAGGATGTGTTTGTTTAGCTTCTCATTTCATGTTAAACATTTTGTATGGAGTCATAAACTCTCAATTGTTATGTAATGTAAATACACGGATATGAATAGTAAGGGTACAATTTAAGTAAGTTTTTTTGTGAATGAAATAAGGAGATTTGATCATTTTCAATATTTATGTTATGTATGATGCCATAATAAGTTAATGAGACTGTTCTATCATGCCAATCTTGTAGGATATGTTCTCAAATATCCTCTAGATGTTTGGGCATATGCTCTTTGGAAGTGGTATATTACACGTGACCCCCTGACCCTACCAAATTTCACATTTTAAGTTGATCACATGCTTATCTTATAATTGGTGTTTTAAATGTTTTGATAGTTAATATCTTCCTTTGATTATGAATGGTCAATAGTATGGCCCATAGCTATTTTACATTTTGGATATGGCCTGTGTGCCATTATGTACTTATGTAATTTAGATACAGCCTGCATGTCGTCATGTTTTAATGTAATAATTAGATTATTATTGTTTTCAATTGTAATATTATATCTTTCAAGTTAATTGAAGAATCGAATTCACTAGAGTGAAGGTACGAGGATGGCGATCCATTTACTACAAGACATTCATGATGGAGATTAGATCTTCATAGTTTAGGGGCCATACTATATCACATTATTATTTCTTATTCATGCTTTTACTTATAATTTCATTAATACATGTAAATGGCAATTTCATAATCAACTTAATCCCTCAAAATTATTAATTAATAATTGATGCCTTTCCAATTCTACAATTGCAAAGACTTGACTCGTTGAATAGTGGGCTTACCAAAGCAAGGTGCTCTTGATTATTCAAGTACAACAGGATGGGTAACGGTTACCTATAAGTGAGGATTGGTTTACTTAATGGGGTTACAAAAATGTTTTTGAATGTTGAGGCATGTAGTTGTGTTGAGTGTAATTTATGCAAAACAATCTACTCGTTTTATGCTCAAAAATCACAAGTTTACGAGTCATGACTTGTAGTTAAAGAGTATATATCAATCCCACAGGGATTAATGCCCAGAAATCACTTAATTTAAGTCAAACTTTATTTAAGAAATAAAATTGTGTAATGGAAATAATATAGAAAATTAAATTAAAACTGAAAGACTAACAAAAAGCAATAGACAATACCAAAGTGTAGAAAACTAGAATTCAAGAATCTAAACACTAGAGATCACTTTCTCCCTACTTTATCTCCCTCCTATTTTATTCAACGAATTGCCGCTCACCTAAGATTTTTGAATATATTAGCTACCCTCTTTTAAGGTGTAATTAATTATCCCTAATTAAATTAAATGAAGTCAATTGAACGATCTCTCAACCTACCCAATCACTCCACTAATTTAACTAGTTATTAAACTATCCTATGGGTGATCAATTGAATTAGTCGAGATCTATTTTCTAGTTAATCAATCAACGTGATGATTGTATGTCTATAGGTTGCCAACTCTCGTTATACAATCCTACACAAATAACCTTAATCATTCTCTCGATTTATTGCAAGATAGAAATAAAATCAATAGTCATCAAAGACAACTTTCATTCAATTTAATAAAATAGGAGTTTAACAAAAATAGTTTAAAAGCAATCCTTATAAATAAATCAGCCAATCACGTTCTCCATAACATCACCAATGTAACACCCCACTCCCGCTGGACCCGAACCCAATATCGATGGTGATATCCGAATCCGTGTCCCGCGAGGGTGGTGTGCCACATCACTTAACATTTAAACAGTCGGTATAAATTTTTTTTTCTTTTTTTGAAATCATAAACATAAAGGGTAGAAAATCGTTACCCAAATGATAACCAAAACGTTCCAACCACAATCATAATTTATAGAAAATCAATACACAAACTATTTCACTTTAGTTATTAACCATTTGCCATTTGATACAAACAAACACAAATAAAAGCCACAACAACTTTTATTAGCCACTTGGGCCCATTTCAAATTACACAATACAATCATCTCTAATTATTCAGAAATATTACAAATTGGAATATTCCATTTCAGAAATTACAAACTGTAATATTTGATTTCGAATAATACGACAATTTGCGGAAAATACATTTAATGACACATAAAGGAAACCCATGCAGACGCGAACTGATCCCGACTTCTAATCCTGTCTCGCTAGCAATAGGCATACTCCCGTTGTCTAACGGGGTATTCTTCTGAATCCTGAAAAATAATTGCAAATTTTGGGTGAGTTTTGCGAACTCA
>JANIIA010473967.1:0-17237 GCA_027478495.1 Erythroxylum alaternifolium | reverse complement strand
TTTTCGACCTGCAGAACCAAGAAAAGCTTTGGAGATGTCAGTAGGTCCAACAATTACCTCTGTACCTGATGTAACCGATATTAAGCCCAGTCGTCTTCTGTTGGACATTGACCTGAATGTACCTGATGAAAGAATCCTGGAAGATTTGGCTTCTTGTTCTGTCGAGGGCTCAGGTGCTATGTCCGAATGCAAAATGAATTTTGATTGGACAAATGGTGATTTGAAAGGTTCTGCACTTGGTCGTAGCTCTGATGTGCTTGATCTTGATTTGAATAAAGCGGATGAGCCTACAGATGTTGGCATTCACTTAATTGATGATGTTCTTCAGCAGCATGCGCAACTGCAGCCCGCCAAATCTTCTTCAGGTGGACTTCATAATGGGAATTCTACTAACTGCTGGGAATTTGATTTGAATGATGGGCCTCTTGTTGATGAGATCATTGTAGAACCAACAGCACTTTTGCAGCTCGGTAGAAACTCTGCACCATCCCAGCCATCCGTTTCTGGCATTCAGTTAAACAATACAGAAATGGGAAACTTCTCTTCATGGTTTCCTCAAGGGAATCATTATCCAACTATGACTATCCAATCCATCTTACCAGATAGACGGGAACAACCTTTTCAAATGGTTGCACCTGGTGGGCCTCAGAGAATGTTAGCTCCACCACATGGAGGTGCTCCATTTAGCAGTGATATCCACAGGGGGCCAGTGTTGTCATCTTCTCCAGCGCTGCCCTTTCCATCTACATCTTTCCAATATCCTGTCTTTCCCTTTGGAACCAGCTTTCCTTTGCCCTCAGCTACATTTTCAGGTGGTTCAGCACCGTATGTAGATTCGTCAAAGGGTGGTCGGCTTTACTTTCCTGCAGTTCATTCTCAAATATTTACACCCGCTGGTCCAGTCCCAACCCATTACCCTAGGCCATGTCTTGTCAACTTTCCAGATAGCAACAGCGGTGGTAGTGCTGAAAGCAATAAGAAATGGGGAAAGCAGGGTCTGGACCTCAATTCAGGGCCTCTTGGCCTTGATGCAGAAGGTAGAGATGAGATTAGGTCTCTTGTGACAAGGCAACTGTCTGCCGCCAGTTCTCAGGTCCTTTTAGAGGACCAATCGAGGATATACTCACTGGCAGGAAGTGGGATTTTGAAGAGGAAGAAGCCAGAGGGAGGGTGGGAAGGTTATAAACAATCTTCATGGCAGTAGCAAGCTTTTGGAGTGCCCAGTTACCAGTGAAGCCTGTAAGTTCAGCATGTATTCCACATAATTTTCTTCTAATTTTCTTCAGGTTGAGCATTGCTATTGGAAAGCTAGGTGTTATTCGTACATACTTAAATGCAAAACTAGTATCTCTATTTAATCTCTTATTTCATTTTTGCTTCCCAGTGCTCTTCGATGGCTGTTAGTTAACTTCCAGAGATAATAATCTAACTTGCTTTCAGAGGATGGGTGGTAAGTGGCTTATTTGGTGTTAGCGGTCTTCGACCCCCTCTCTCTTCTGTACCAGTTGTATCTTAAATCCTGGGCCTTTTTGTTTTCCCTGGAGTTTTTAGTGGGTGGCTGCAGTTTCTTTCCCACTGTATATATGTTAACTGTTGAAAGCAATCTGTGTTGCTCAGGCATGCAGAACTGGTGCCATACTGTTGTTCACTGCACCAAAACTTTATACAGTTGGAATTCAAACCTTCACTAGCCTTGTCCAACTGTTCAGATAATAGTTTGGATCGGTGAAACTTCTTTAAGATGAAGCCTTTTGTATATGCGTTGTTCTTAATTTAACCTCTCTTGTTTTACCCTTTCCTGGTTTCCTTCCTCTTGATTGGGTATATATAAGCAGAGCGGACAGTTGGTGTTCTTTTGAGCTTTCGTTGTTCTAACCTTTGGTTCAGCTTTTATTGTCAATTGGTGCTGTGTTATAGGTCACTTCTTCAAGTTATACAGGGTTTGGAGTAATCTACGTTGAGTTAATGGCGTCTCTCTATATTGGGGCTGTGTTGTCTTCCAGCATTCAACATGTAAAACACCACATTGGAAATTGATATTTGCTTTTAGTTCTCGGCCGTTGGCTGGGCTGGTTATAGAACTTACTTCAGTGGCAATAAAACCCTCTGATGACAAGAATACCTTGATAGTTGGTACCGTCAGCATGTTTTTGTAGTGTGCCAATTGCACAGAATCCATGAAATTGATTTCCGGTATAATATGATGCTAAGGCTGTAAAAGAAATAGACCTTCTGCTTAATTGCCCTAAGTGGAAGATAGTTTGGTAGTGAAAGCTTGATCTGAAGGCTGACATGCTGAAAAGCATCAAGCTTGTTCTGAAATCAAGTGTTCTTGTTTGATATTTGATAATCGATGGAAGTATGATCCAAGTGCTGGTTTATTTCTGTTGCGTTTCTTGGTTGTACGTGTGACAATTTTCCCCTCCACGACTTTGGTTGTATCGTTGCACAGAAAATTTTACCATTTTGAAGCAGCATCGTTGTCACTTCCTGGTCAAGTTTGTGGGGGTTGCTGTATTCATTCAATTTTTGTACGTGATTGTGAGGCATAAAGTTTTGAGATTTACTTTTTCTACATTCTGGTCACCACGGTACCTCGAAATTTTTGTTGCTAAACGAAGTAAAAGGAAAAAAAAATGCCAAGTGATTTTATTTTACTGCCCAAAAGGAAAAAAAATGCCAAGTGATAATGCATGCGCTCTTTACTGCCTTGCAGTACTCTCGCTACTTGCAAACAAATCTTGGAGCCTTACAAGTTTTGATTACTTGAAGGCTTTGTCTTTTTTTATGTTCTTTGTTTCCTTCCATGCCATGTAGAATGCCTCGCACGGGCGATATCTGTGCTAATTCTACGCTTCCAAAACGCTTTTTGTGTCAGTTATATTGCGAGTCGAGACTTTTGAATCCGTCTGTGGGGTGCAACCGAAACAAAAAACAAAGTGTCAATGTCCCATACACCCATTTTCTTCACTCCGATTAATACCTAAAGAGTTGCGACCTGTGATGTTTAGAGGGAAAATCCTGGTCAAGCTGTACACAACTAGGAGATAGATGCATGCCTGCTTTATGTTTGCATCTTAATGCCTCCCAAGTGACTCCGTTGAAAATCCTAAATCCAGCTTTAGTGGATATGGTTAAGAATTTTAACAACTAATTGACACAAACTTCAATGCCGCATTCCAACAGTAATATTCTCACCCAGCAGAAATCGTTGAGAGAGAATGAAAAGCATGAGAAAGATTCATTGGTTGTAAGCACTTATAATATTTGATTATGAAAACTACTCTAGCACTATAAATTAGAACACACCGAGTATGTACATCTTCCATATAGAAGAGTTACTCTCCAACAAAGCTACGCTGCAATGAAAAACCATTGCAATCAAAATCAAAGCCACAAGATCCAGACAACTTGAGCAACTTCTCGTCAATGTTCTAAAGGGCGATGCCGCCTGTACCAGAATGTGCTTCACTTGAGGCAAACGAGAGTCCTCCCACAGAATACATTTCTGTAATTAAGTGAACGACACTAACTCAGATATGAAATTGTAAAATTCTACTTTGAACACGTAAGACAACATGAAAACACAAAATTTCAATAAAACTTAGGTTAGGATGTCTATGAATCTTAAAAATACCACGGACATAAATGAAGGTGCAAGATTCTTTTCAAGTTGTTTCAGCTATCCCAGCTTGGTTATTTATTTGGCCTAGTGCGGACATAAATTTGGTAGTATATCCATGTGGTTTTTTAATTTTTCTCTTCAATGAGGAACATCAGTGCATAATTGTTGGCTTAAATTATACCAAGTCCCCCAGATTTTCCATATTCAATACCAAAGAAATAATGTAAGACTTCACTTATACGGTCTCTCGGGTTTTCCAAGTGCGCTGTATGTCTCTGGAAGGAGACAAATAGGGAGGGAGAGAGAGAGAGAGAGGAGCAACCTAAAAAGGGACCATACAACAGCAAGTACATAAAACAGGATATTGTTCAAGAGAAAACGCTAACAAAGAGAAAGAACGAGGTACTAAACAGATTATACAGGTATATATATGAGGCTGGAAAGATAAATTGAGTTATTACTTAAAAGGACACTTTTCAACTTAGTACTAAGCTTCAATTCGGAAAAATGAAATCAAAAAAGTTTCCCAAGAATAATGGATAAATATGTGTTATCGAAGTAATACTTTTTAACTGACTCTCTCAAATTCCAACTTGGAAAAATGAAAATGAACTTTCAACAATGATTTGAGAAAATGAGAATGAACTTTCAGGATATTAACAATGACACTACTGCTTATAAAAATAGTGTGGGGACAGTATGATTATATTTGATGCCTTGGTTGGGATTATAAATTACCTTCTTGGCCTCAAATTGTTTGCAAGTACAAAAACAATGACATTTTACCGTTTTGAATTTTGAGTCAATTGTTACAAGTTGATGCTCAGTAACTCGGTTGAAAAATATGCTCAAGTTTAATGACCTTCAATATATTTCTGACCGAAGGCTTGAAGATAGACACTTAAAGAACAGACAAGTGGCGAGAAGAAAATCGTACTGACATTAGGCATCCTCGATGTGGCTTTCGCTTCTTCTCTTTTTGTTTTTGTGCTGGTTTGATGACAACTTTGATTGCAGCATCAAAAACCGCTTTCACATTCTGCACTAACAGAAAAATGTTTTTTTGCGACATAATAGCTATAGTAAGTGAAAAACATGAAAATTAGAGATCTTCTGAGGTGAAAGAGTGAACAGGACATGAAATATTGTTCGATTCATAGCATTAACTAATGCCTCAATCATGGAAAAGAAAGCAGATCAGTACGTCAAATATCACATAGCCTGTGGATAGCATTTTGACCTAACAATAACAGCATCTAGACAAACATCTAAAAGAGGGAATGAATGGATGGAAACAAAGAATCTGTCTATGATGTTGCCAAAGCAACTATGAAACACAATGTACAATTACTTTTGGAAGTTTTGCGTCTTATTTCACGGAAACTTGAGATTTGACAAAATATAAATCAAGACCAATCACAATGGGATTACACACCATCATGGACCAGATATTGCATATGCTGTTTCCAGAGTTATCACATACCTGCTGTGTTTTTGAGCTGCATTCTATATAATATGCAGCGCCGATATTTTTGCGAAGTTCCTCTCCCTGATTGCATAAAATATGTTGCCAATGAAAAGACCGTGGAAATGGTGATCAAGAGAAAAGTATTAAAGAACTGTGATAAAGCCACACCTGTACAGTGGACACAGGCACCAATCCAGGGTGATCAGCCAAATAATGCTTATCCTCACGAAGATCTACATGTAAATTTGCAGTTACATATTAATCCATGTACGAAGAGCTCCACATGACCAATAGAAAGAATGTCACTATTAAATTCAGTTATGGATCCTGTAATTGGTTGGCCCTTCCCAGTTTAGCTTGATGGAACATTTATTTATGCATAAGCATCAACGGTGATGGAAGTCCGATTGCCGAGACTAATTTAGATGAGTTCAATCACAATATACTAATTCATAGGACACGAGATACAGTACATTTTTATCTTGGGGGAAGAAGAAATTTCTTAGTGTTTGGTAAACTTGAACAACGAAAGTTCATATTCATAAGCACAGTCCTATAAATGGACCCAGGACAAGACAGAAATATATGCATATAAATTGGGATTCCAAACATGATTGAAATATACATATCTCTGACATGAAGCCTGGATGAAAGAATGAAAGTGGATTAAAAAACAAAAGATAGACCCCTGCTGGTGTACAGAAATCCCACTTTCTTATTGTGCAAATGATGCAAAGAGAACGTACTAATTCATTGCTATTAATTTTAACAGGAGACACTATTCACACCCAGTCTCAACCAAGGCTGTTGCAGTAAGGCACAGGTCATCTAAATGGCATTTGTGTTAGAATTGGAGTAAATGGAGTACGGATACAGGTTACAGGCAGTAATATGGTAGCAGAGAGTCAAGTAAATTGTTATATGTAAAGGTGATATAATTGATGCATGGAACATATGTATGTATAACCTCTGAACTTGAAAACTTTAAGAGATTTCATTTGGAAACATAAATGCAAACTTCCTTTCTAGTCATGTATTGTTTAACACTGTACCTTGGAATTTATTGTCAAGAATATTAAGAAAGTGAGGTAGAAAGAAAGGAAAGAGTTATGATTCATAGATGTCCATTGTTTGTATTGGACATCAATGCAGACCCATAACTGCTGTTTCAACTCTTTAGTTTGGCAATCAAAATACAAAAGAACTTAATACAACTTCCAACTCAGATGCTAAGGAAGCTTTCTGTGTCATTAAATTCTTCTAAATTAAGGTGCACCTTAATTATCATGGAATAGTCAATATTCTTCCTGCTAATCTAATACGACCAAACTGAAAGAAAAACAAGAGCATTTAGGCAGCTGGTGAGCTCTGATTTGATTATGTAATGATAGTGCCTCTAAGGACACAGAATACACAGCTACACGTCAAGAACTAACCACATATCAGCACGTGGGTTGATAAAAGATACTTGAGAACAAAAAAGGTAAGCTCCAAATGCAGAAAAGTCCATGTGTGCCAATGCATCTAAATCTAAACGTCTTTGCCAAGATAAACTATTAGGAAAAGATGGCCATTTCTATGAATGTATTTATTGTACTTGAAAATTGACTTCATTTGCCCAATGAGTCTTTGCAGCTAGTATTAGCTACTCCAAACTTTTGGTGGAATCAGACAACAAAATTGTAACCTTCATTAAGCAACAAGCGACAAAAGACTGAAAAGATCAACTGTTCTAGCTTATGATCAAGTCTCTTGGTAAGAATAGCATCAAAACAAGAAATGTAGGGAGCACAATAAATTGCACCGGGTGTTTGGGGAAAAGGGCGTGACCATTATTAACTACTTACCCAATTTAGTGCCCACCAGAACTACAGGGACTCCAGGGGCATAGTGCTGCAGCTCAGGAATCCACTGCAGAAGCAAGATGCATCAGGATTGCGATACAAGAAAACAACAAAATGTGTATCATGGGAGGATTAGTTCGCAGAAAAGGTGCACCTTTTTCATTACATTCTCATAACTTGCCCGACTAACAAGTGAGAAAGTTAAGACAAAGACATCTGCTCCTCTGTAGCTCAAGGGTCTTAACCTATTGTAGTCCTCTTGACCTACAAAAAGTCATGGATAATATGCAGACATTAAAAATTCCCAAATTTGAGAGAACTCGTCTTTACCACATCAAATGCAAATGAAAGTTCAGTTCTACGAAATCATATTTAAGGTGAAAAACAAAACTTAAAACTCAAAGCTGAATACAAGAAGCACAGAAACTAATTATCAGATTCATACCAGCTGTATCCCAGAGGCCTAAGTTGACAGTGGTGCCTTCAACCACAACATTGGCACTAAAGTTATCAAACACCGTTGGAATGTAATCCTGGCAGGTAAAAAACGCACGGATAATTATCTAAAAACATAACCTCAAAGATAAAAATATTTTCAGAACCTAAAAGATAACGAGTCAATGGAAAGACTAGAACATAAACCACAAAAGAGACTGTAATCCACAAAAACTAATCAGGGGATAGCAAACACATAAAAACTTGAAGATAAGAACATACAGTAGGGAATTTGTTACTTGTGTAGCAAATAAGCATGCAAGTCTTGCCCACGGCCCCATCTCCCACTGTCACACACTTGATAAACCTTGAAGCACTTGAAGCCATTGTTGCAAACTCCCCAAAAATAAAACCCAGCAAAGAAAACCCCTGCCTTTCTTCTAAACAAAAAAAATTACTCCTAGAACTAGAACAAAACTGAGAACAACGAACAAAGAAAATAATAACAAAAGGGTTGCTTGTTGGTAGACAAATTTATTATGGTTCTTTCGTTTCAATAAAAAGAGAGAGAAAGGGCGAGAGTGGAGTGGGGTGGATCACATGATTCTCACTCATTTCCTTCGTCCTGTAGCAATTTTGCGATGCTTTTGCTCATTTTTCTCATTTTGCGCTGTTACAAACAAACTGGATATGGGGTTTTGTTCTGATGTGTACTATGGTTAGCAATTTCCTTTTTCTCGAGGGCTTGATGTGGAAAGCAAAATGAGACAGCTTTGTGCATTTATTGGCCCAGAATTGAAGATGGTGTTTGTTCTTTACAGCATTTAGCAGTGAAGACTGGTGGAGCAACACAAACACACAGGCACAGCTTTCTACGGGCGCGTGCAATCACATGAGGCTAGACATTTTCTTTTCTTCAATGTTGGGTAACTTGGAAGTTTCAATCTTTAAGCACCAAAAGCCAAGTTTCAATCTTTGGATTTGTTTTTGACTTGTGTCCCTCTTAATTTTCCTAACCCATTTCCTCTGAAAGCGAAACCCTGCCTGTTGTTAATCCTAGTTGACATGACATTTCATACGTGATGTAACACAACACCAAAACTAGGTTGGAAAATACAAGTCTCGGGAGGATAAATTTTAAGGTAAATTATTTTGAATATTTTATTAATTATTGAATAGTATAGAACCTATAAAAATATATATTTTATTATTATATTATTAGTAATATAATTTAATAATCATGTTCAAAATATTTTAAAGTGTCTTATAAAAATTTGATGACATTTGAATATATTTTATTTAAAATTTTGTTGATTAAATTATTATTATTTACAAATTTTTAGGTTAAAATTTTCATAATTAAAATATATCACTAATTGAGATATATAAATATATACTTTATACTCTTTTTCTTTAGCTTTTTGCATAGTTTAGGAAGTGACGTCAAAATCGTGTGCGTAAAGCTAGTTGGAGTTCATTGCTTAAATGGGTGTAAAGGAAAAGACGAACGGGAGTTTGAAGCAATGGTTGGGTATTTCGGTAATTCTGGAAAAGTTGGCACCAAAAGGTTAGTTCTAAAGCAACGAAACGGAGAGCCAAGCCGGGAAATTATTGCAAGAATACAAAAGGGTTTGGGGAGGGATAAGTAAAGATTAAGTAACACTTACACACCCCACAAAGTGCACGAGACTATAATTACTAAGTAAGAGCAAAGGCAAGCACTCATCTTTCTTTTCATTTCTCCATTAAATAAACTTATCTTTTCCCCTTCAAATTTGGTTTGGTCATGCTTAATGATACTGAAATCGTAAGGTAGGATTGGATGCAGTTGGTGTTGAATCCTTTCAGCTTCTTACTTTTCATAGAGGGTTGCTGTAATTTTTGCTTGTTAGTTACTTGGACACTCTCTTTTTAGATTCTATCCTGCACAAATTCATATATTTAGTGTTTGGTAATTTTTTATTTAGTAGGACAGTGTTCAAGTTAGTTTATAGAAATTTAACCAAAATTTTGAATCGCTTAGAGATAATTATTTGTAAAACATAATCACTCTTATTATCTTCATGCTCCTTTCATCCACCTGCTAGCGCTAGTCCGGTTGTCCTCTTTTAGTGCTTTAATGCCAATTTAGTCGTTCACTTGCTTGTTCCAACCCGAGCACCAATCCAATCATCCTCCTCCAATACTCTAGCATTGCCACCCACTTCTAGTTTGTTATTGATGATTTTACTAAATTATAATTGGTTTATTGTCATCGTTTATTGTTTTTGTCATCACTGACTGGCAGCTCCTAGGTACTTGCTGAATGCTCTTTCAGAAATCGGAGGGGACTTCGCATAAAATACCGTCAAGCCTCGTCGATCTCTGATATTGTCAACTACTAAGTATAACTTTTAAACAGGGTCTTATATTATGATTCTTTTAGTTCTTGAATAGTTTTTCAAGAGTATCACCTCTACTAAGAGTTATAGCAAACTAATTTGTTCATTTTGATTTCAAAGTGCTCGATTTGTCTTGTTTATAGGCTTTTATTTTTGTATTAGTTTTTTGTGTTTACTCACAACTTCCTTCATCGGAATTATCATTTTAACTTTGTTTTTTTTGTTTGCTTTTTCATATTAGGTTTTGTTTGCTTTTAACTATTTTTTGTCACAATGAGTTTTGTCTATCTCTAGCTTGAGAAAGAGAACAAATTAATTGCTTTAGGGACTAATCTTCTATGGATCGTTTGATTGTTCAAATTGAGACCATCCATGTGTTTCTAAATAGTATCAAAAAAGGAAATTTTGATTTCTCTATTTTAAAAACTTCAAAATTTGTATTTTTGAGCTTTTTCATTCCCTTTTTTTGGCCATCCTCTAAATTGTTGCCATTAGGTTCAATTTGAGATTTCTAGTTTTTATTTATTTTTGGAATTAATCTTCTTTACCATACAAAAGTTAACTTTTCATTCTGTCTTGGATAGAAACTAGAACATTAGTCCACTATATAGGAAATTTACGTAAATTCACTCCAATTAAGGTCTTTTTCATATTTTTCCTTATTTTCACTAGTTGTAGTAATCAATATTAGTGTAGATCACTATATTGATAAGAGGCTTCATCTTCACCTTTTTTTGTGACTGCTTTCATTCTTCCTTTTTATAATTGCTTTTTATTTCTAGGATTGATATAAGTATAACTTATTTGAGTTTCTATTCATTCTATTACATTTTTCTTTTTTCTTATCCCTTATATGTGGATGTTTTTAAGTTCCAATCCTTATTTCTTTTCCCAAGTATTCTTAACATCATTTGGGGCCTTGTTAGCTTATGTTGGGTGTTAGGATCGGTGTGACTGCTTTGACTTCTTATGATAGCACTAGAGGTAGTCCTTCAATGAGATTTGGGGTTAAGAGGAGAGAAGATATTGACAGATTATGGATAGGTTTTGAAACATCAAGATTCTTACAGGGAAGTCATTGGAATTAGTAGAGATTTTAGATAAATATAAGATTCACATAGTATGCATCTAAGAAACAAAGTGGATAGGAGCTAAAATGAAAGAGATAAATATGTTCAAACTTTAGTATTCATGGTGTTTGAGGAAACAAAATGGTATATATATCTTGGTTATCAAGGAACTCATACATTATGTTATAAGGGTAAAGAGGACTAATGATAGGATTTTGTACTTACAGATTATGGTAAAATATTTTTTTTCAATGTGGTGTGTGCTTATACACCCTAAATAGAGTTGGAAGAATAGCTTAGGTGTCAATTATGGGAAGAGCTATATGAGGTGATTCAATAGATTCCCCTTAACAAGAAAGTTATTACAAGAGGAGACTTTAATTTTCATATAGGGGCAACCTCAGACGATTATGTTTGTGCTTATAAAGGTTTTGAGTATGAAGATAGGAATGACAGTAGATCTACTTTGTTAGGACTTTTTGGTAATATTTGATTTGGTGGTGCCTAACTCATTCTTCAACAAAAAAAAGGAACACTGGTAATATTTAATAATAGAACCGTAAAGGCTCAAATTGAATACTTCCTTGTAAGGCAAGGTGATCAACCCAATTGTAAAGATTGCAAAGTGATATCTAGCGTGTGCCTGCCAAGTTAGCATAGAGTATTGGTTATATATTTTATAATTAAGGGTTAGAGAAAGAAGAAAAATTCTTAGAGGTGCATCAAAATTAGATGGTAGAATTTAAAAAGGGACACAATAGAATAACTTAAGAATAAAGTAATATCTGGAAAATAATCAAAATTAGAAGGAGATACTAACCATATATGCTCTTGGATGAAAATGACATCGAAAAAAGATGTCAAAGATACTTATATAGGCTTTTTAATAAAGACAGAGATGAGAACTTTTCCTTGGGTAATTTTAGCACTTTTAAGAATTATCATAACTTCACTTGTTTAGCGGATCACAAGAGAAGAAATTAAAGGAGCTTTGAGGAAGATGAATAGTGAAAGGGTTATAGGACCTGATGAGTTACCCACAAAGGTGTGAAAGAGCTTAGTAGAGGAGGGTCTTACTTGGTTAGCCAAGATTTTTAATGTTATCCTTAAGTTTGCCAAAATATTGAATGACTGGAGACTTAGCGTACCAATCCCTCTCTAAAAGAAAAAAGGAAACATCCAAAACTGTAACAACTATAAAGGTATCAAATTACTCAATCACATCATGAAGTTATAGGAAAGGATAACTGAGAAAAGAGTGAGAAAGGGTACAACTATCTCGGAGAACCAATTTGGTTTCATGCTATGAAAGTCTATGAAATAAACTTTACACCTCCTAACATGATTAATGAGTGTTATAAGTTAGAAAAAGGGGCCTACACATAGTTTTCGTTGACCTAGAGAAGGCTTATGATAAGGTATTTAGGAAAGTCATAAAGAGATGTTTAAAAGCTAAGGAACTTCCTATAACTGATATATGGGTTACTAGGGATATGTATGAAGGTGCTAAGACTAGAGTAAGGTTGACATGAGGAGATACATAGAATTTTTATATTGATATCGGACTACATTAAGGATCCTCACTGAACCCCTTCCTATTTATAATAGTTATAGATGAACTCACTAAGAATATCCAATGAGATGTACCTTAGTGTATGTTGTTTACTGATGATTTTGTTTTAGTGGATGAAACAAAAGAGGGTGTTAATGTCAAGCTAAAACTTTAGAGGGATATGTTGAATCAAAGAGCTTTATGTTGAAGAGGTGTTGAGCAGGACTAAAACTAATTGCTTAGAGTGTAACTTTTCAGGTCACAGGGTTATACCATAAAAAAATTATTTTAAGTACCTTAGATCCATCATACAAAGTAATAATGAGATAGATGACGATATAGTTCATTGTACCAAATCAGGGTGGCCTAAATGGAGGAAAAAATCAGGAGTTTTATGTGACAAGAAGATACCACTCAAGATAAAAGGTAAATTCTATCGTTTAGCAATTAGTCAACTATGCTCTATAGGGCAGAATGTGGGCTTATCAAATAGATGCATATTCATAATTTAATAGTGGTGAAGATGAGGATACTCCATTAATTGTGCAATCTTAGAAGAATAGATAAGGTTAGAAATATAGTGGTTAGAGACAAGTTGGAAGTGACTAACATTAATGTTAAGTTAAGGGAGACAAGAATTAAGTAATTTGGACATGCTAAAAGGAGACATCTTGACACTCTAATGAGAAAATGCGAGAAGATTAAACTTAGAGATTGTAAAAGAAGAAGAGAAAAACCTAAGAAGAATTAAGGAAAGGCGATAAGATATAATATGACCCTACTAAAGCTTTATGAGGACTTAACCCTTAGTAGAAAATTTTGGCAAACTAAAATACAAGTAGATGATCTTACATAGAGATGTCATTTTCTTTTTTTACAGAGGTTCTTTTTTTTCCATCTTTTCAACTTTTTCTTCATTTCTTATGTCTTATAAGTACCTTTAATACTTTTGTTTGTAGTATTTGTCGTTTAGTTATTTTATTTATTTATTTTGTATTTTTTCTTTTCTTCTCTTTAAATTGCATGCTTGTTTTATTTACTTATTTGTTTCCTTTCTTGTCTGTTTATTTATGCACTTATTTATATATATTTTTTGAATTTGAATTTGAATTTCCTTATTTTATTTTTATTTTAATATTTATTTTTATGTTTACTTATTTTTATTTATTTATGTAGTTATTTGTTTATTTATTTGGTAATTATTTTTTCTTCTTAAATCGTTTTCAATTTTTTTCTTTTTTTTCTTTTTTGTGTGTGTTTAGCGAAAATAACATCTCTATTAGTTAGAAGTAAGATTGCATATTGTTGAACCTCCCTAGACCCTGCACCTCAGTAGGATTTCTACTGAGACGTTATTATTGTTGTTTTATTTACCATACTTGAGAAATTGAAATAGTAAAGCATGATAAAGTGGTTAGGGATGACAATGGGTTAGCTACGAACTATGTTGGTCCTAGCATGACTGAGCCAAAGGTAACCCAAACTCTAGCCCAAACCTAACTCAACCCGACCCAAAATTTTTTAAATTAAAAAAGAAAAAATGATACCGTTTTTAGCAAAACAAAAAACTTGAGCCTCGGACTGTCCAGGCCTAGTCGAGCCTTAAGTCAAACGATGTCGTTTTGACCGAAAATGGCATCGTTTTGCTTAAGGTATGACTGGGCCTGAACAACATGAAGCTCGAGTTTTTTAGAAAAATTAGGCGCAAGGCCTAATCAAGTTGAACCTGGTCTGTTAACTTTATGTCAGGCTATGAAGGGCCAAGTTGGGGCTGGGGCTAGTTGCCAACTTTAAAGGTGGTGTACAATGCTGCAAACCAGATATATGGAGGGAAGAAAAATAACTCGCAAATTACTATATAGATAATATTTAATATACTTAACACTTTTGTAATTAATTTAATAGACATTTTCTTTTATAGTTCATGTTTAATTTTATGATCATCCCTATAATAATTGGATGAATTAAATTATAAACATAAAAGCATATTGACTTAGCATTAAATTGGAAAAAAAATAAAAATTACTAGAGGGATAGTTGAATTTTTAATAGTGAATGAACTTTTTATGTAAAAATAGAAAATGAATTCACATATTTTATATTTTAAATATTTTCAAGAATTCAATTATTGTTATTACTGGTAATAGTTTTGAAAACCTAACTTTTGTATAAGATATTATCATAATTATAAAAAAATCCATTATTAAATGACCTTTTATGATATATTTGTGATAAATATTTTATTTTTATCAATCTAATCAAACTATTCTTTTATATAATATAATATAATATGTTATCTTATGTATTTATTGAAATATCTCATCAAACTTATTATTTTATTCATTGGTTTATTGTTTTAGCTTTTCAATATTCTATTAATTTTTTGGATACATGTTAGTAAAATGAAATTAATTAAGATTATAATACAATTTTCTTTATATCATCTTATTTTTAATTTCATTTTTAACTTATATTAAATATCATTATAGTATTAATTAAAATGTTGATAAAAATAGAAAATAAAACAGAGAATAATGAAAGAAAATAAGAACAGAAGAAGTTTTTAAAAGGTTTGGTCAATTGAGTATGCTTAGGTTCTCGAGAGTTAAGAGCGACTAATTCATTATTGAGTAATTATGACGAAGGTTACATCAAAATGTAAACCCTAATTAGTATAATTTCACACAAATAGTCCCTTTACCAAGGTCAACTTGATTTAACCACAACTCTAGTGAGTTTTATAATCCTTATAAAGTTTAAAATCAATAAAAAATGAGTTTTCAAATAAGGTTGATTGTCACGGATATGACCTAGGATAATTATGTCCTACACTCTAGATCTTAATGTCCTTTTCCAAAATATGACACATTCTCTAGCACGCCTTTGTTTTTAGACTGTAAATCCTCAAACTTCTTTACATATAAGGTATGAATTGAGACATGTGTCCTAAATCGGGGATCTTACTACATTTAATGCACACAAGGCATGATCTATGATAGAGCTATATCCCAAAGCATGTCTTCCTTCAAAAATACCCCTACCATATCAACATACATATGTCCTCATCTTATGCCTTTACTTTTGATTCTTAAAAGGAACAAGCTTTAGTCATGCCTATATCCAGGTCAATTCCATCCAAAAGGCTTACAAGAAACCTGCATTTATATCTCAAAACTCCAAGATTGCATGCCAATATATATGAGTCCTACATATCATTCTCTTGTCCAAACCCTTTAGTTATCAACAACTCCTACAAACTGGACTAACGAAAAGGGATATTATAGCCTTAAGTGGCGATAAGCTAACATCGAGGTGCTAAACCTTCTCATTGATGTGATCTCTCAGGGATAATTAGCTTCTAACTCAACATGTCACATGTATTCTCCACAGTGTGAACCTTTTCCAACAAGATCTTTTTATATATGATCAACTCCTTGATCTTATGAGAACTTGGATCTATGTGTTTAGTCCTTGAATGATACATTTGATTCTTTGACAAATAAATGGTACTTTGACTATCATAGTATATTTGAGATTTGTCTTGATCGAGGCCCACCTCTTTTACTAGCTCTGTAAGCCATAATACTTCCTTCCTAACCTCAACTACTCTATGTACTCTGATCAGTTATATAGAATGTAGCCATAAACTATAACATTGATTTCCAATAAATACGACTTTTTGTATCCATAAACTATAACATCGATTTCCAATAAATAGGCCTTTTTGCAAAGTAAAGACATACTTCATAATAAACCTCATATTATTCAGTTCTCTTACATAGTTTAAACCCATATGTCTTATAATAGAAGGATCACCTTATTGACTGCTATCCACAATATCATAGTTTGACATGCCCCTCAAGTAGCTAAATATCCATTTGACTAATTTATGATGTTGTCTTCCAGGTTTTGATACGCACTTGTAACCTTACTAATAACATGAGCAAAAGTTGGCCTTATACAAACTATTACATATATTAAACATCAAACAATATTAGCATGCAGTACCTTAGATATATCATCGAATTTTGCACTTGTTTTTAGACATTGTTATAAGGAAAACCTAAAGAGATTTGCTAATGGGTTTAGTCTTGCTCATTCCATATCTGTTCAACGCCTTCTCAAAGTAACTGGATTAAGATGGCTACAATTTTCTAGGGTTTTTATCCCCATGAAACTCCATTCCTAGTATTTTCTTGGTAATACTCAAATCTTTCATCTCAAAGTCCTTTCTTGACAAAGTCTATAGTTCATTCATATCATGCATAATCTTTATAGCAATCAATATACCATCTACATATAGTCGTAAGAAAATAAATGATCCGTCATTAAGGATCTTAACGTATACATAATAATCATACTTACATCTCTTATATCTATAATATAAGAGTCAAAAACCTTTTATACCATTATCTTGGAAACTTATTTAATTTATACAATAATTTCTTTAGTTTACATACTAGATGCTCCTTTCCAAGTTGACTAAACTCTTCGAAATACTTTATGTAAATTTGCTCCTTCAAGTCACCCTGGAAAAATATTGTCTTAACATCCATCTACTTTAAATGCATATCTACTAATTACTAATTCCATCAAAATCTTGATGAAAATATGATGAATAATTAGAGATAAAATTTTATCATAATTAATCCTGTTTTGTTTTGTAGTACTTTTTTGCTAATAGTTGAGTCTTGAACCTTTCCCCTTGTTTTTCTATTATTATTAGCTTCCTTTTCTATACTACTTGCACTCTATAGGCCTCATCCCTTTAGGAAGATACACCAACTTATATGTTTAGTTCATGTTTAGAATCCACAACTCCTCTATCATAGTCTCATCGATTTATCCTTCTCTTGACTATT
>JANIIA010473950.1:0-17238 GCA_027478495.1 Erythroxylum alaternifolium | reverse complement strand
TATTGCTTATCTCTAAGTCCTCCAAGTCATCATTCAAACATTGCTCGGAATTTAATAAAACATTATTTATTACATCATATAGAATATCATTTCAATCTAAAAACTCTAATGAACATTCCTCAACTTCCACTGGAACTTCATCAGACTCCTCAACGTCATTTGAACCTTCTTCATTACCAAGCGAAGGGATATGATACACACGTCTAACTTCACATTCTTGCACAATCCGCCAATTTAGACTGAATAACAAATCTTCCATATAAAAGACCTGCTTTGCTTGATTTGCCAAAATAAATGGGTCATCCTTGTACCAAAACTTAGTTATGTTAATGGTTTTTACAATGCTGTTGACCCTCATATTCGAATTTGCAAGATCGTACCTTTTACACTTGAAAAGAACAACATTTTTACCCCTAACATATTTAAGCCTGATAATATCTGTCAGAACCCCATAAAATGTAATATTATCTTCCCCATAATTTCCTAACACTGCAACACCACTATTTCTGTAACCCTACGTAAATCACAGGCTTCAGTAAATTGCATGCCATTTGTATTACATACAGCGCACTTCTGCACCAAACTATGATGTCCACATGCTAATGCATACAAACACTCAAAGATACTTCCTTCACGGGAGCTACTTAATATCGTCATCTATAACAACAAATGAAAATTAGTTAATAATATATAATTATTAGTGTAGACCACATACAAACATTCTTCTCACCCGATGCTTTAACCATGAAGAAAATTGTTCTCTATATCTCTTGTCAACATATAATGGACTTTGTTGCCTCAACTCATCCATGTGCTCACTACGGATAAAAAAATTTCAATCAAGATTATTTGAAATATCTGAACTTAGTGCATATCTTAATTTGACAATAGGTTATGAAAACTTACTTAATAAAGGGCCCAATCTCATGGCAATTCATAAGCACATACCAATGTGCAATCACTAGCTCTCTTGTAGGAAGCGCAATTGTTTTGGCAGTACCAATTGGCTTACATCGTTGGAAGAACACTGACATGTCACTACCATCAACCATATCATTGATTTGCTCTGGCACGATGAAGTTAGTTTTAATTCCTTTTAGATACATTGAACAGAATGTCATGCAGTCTTTAACGACATACGTTTCAGCAATTGACCCTTCTGTACATGCTTTATTTCTAACAAATCTCTTTAGTGTACCTAGGAATCTTAACAAATGATTAACCATAATTAGATATTACGCTATTTAGTTAACTTTAATAAGTGATAGGATAAATTTAAATAATACCTCTCGACTAGATACATCCATCTATACGCCACTGGTCCACCAAGTAAGGCTTCATTTAGCAAGTGAATAGCCAAATGTACCATGACATCAAAGAATACTGGTAGGTATATCATTTCAAGTTTGCATAAGATTAAAGTTATCTCATCACACATTTTCTGTACGTCATCCTTATTCAAACTTCATTTAAAAATTCGACGAAAGAAATCCCCCAACTTCATTAAAACAACTGTCACATCTTTATTCAAGAGGCACGTGTGCATAATGGAAGAATGCTTTGTAACAGTATATGACAATCATGAGACTTAAGTCCAATAATCTTCCTTTGATTAACATTAACACATTCAGATATATTAGATGCGTAACCATCTGGAAACTTCACCTGCTTTACAAACTCGCAAAACTTCTTCTTCTCATCTATAGACATTGTATAGCATGCTTTACACATAGGTTTTTTGTGATACTTTTCAATTGCATGATGTTTTAGGGTTTAATTTGTTATGTATTTAGTGTGAATTTGAGGGTTGAGTATGCATTTAGGGTTTAGTTATGTTAGTTTGAGTGTTTTAATGTTTTTATGGGTTAATATGAGTCTTTATGCTTAATTGTTATATGTTTGAGGTGTCTTGATGGGTTTGTTAGTGTTTTAGGGTAAATGGTGAAGAAAGGAGAAGATTCAAGGAGTTTATAGGCCAAAATCATAGGTCACGATTGTGGCACAATAGGCCACGATCATGACAGACAAGGATGAGCCAGAGTAGTCAAAACCGATTGTACGGATGAGAGCACGGTTATGATAGAGAGCTTATATACAGGCCAGGATCGTGCACATGGGGCCACGAACATGATAGAAATGTTAAGGAGCTGGCCATGATCATGGTACGATCGTTGTAGGCAGGGCCACGATTGTGGCTTGCATCAAGCTAATAGAAAAGCTCAAGTTTCACAAGATTTCTTAGACTATTTTAGCCCTGACTTTGACCTAGAAATTTAAAAGTATAAATAAAACATTACAAGTCAGATGCGGTAGTCTTTGGAGAGCCTACAGAGTCATGCAAGAGAGTTTGATTCAACCAATTCTAAGAGAAAACCTAGAGAGAAATCAAGAGATTGTGGAAGGAGATAAAGGAAGAGAAATACAGAGACGAGCTAGACATGACGTACTTCCCAGAACAGGTGGTTTTTTGCTTTCACCGCCTCCCTTACTCTGTTCTAAACATATTTTGCATTTACAAGAGTTAGGTGAATTGATAGGTTGAGAATTGAATCAAACCGATAGAATTGTGTAATGAGAGATAGATCATAGGTTCCCGGTAGGTTAATAGACAATTTATAACTAATTTAGGTTTTAAGCCAATTACGAATCTTCTATAATTTAAATTAGGGATCATCAATTAGGGTTAACAACTATAACTCGAGAGAGTAATTCATCTTAGGACCATCTACACCCTTTAAGTTAGTGATTGCATAATTAATTAGTTTTCCATTAATTTCGAATCAAAATCCCCTTCCTCTGACTTAGTGATTTCTAGGTTAGTTTCGGATTGGGTGTGATTGCTATTTTGTTACACTTCGGCACTTTAAATTCTCATAATGGATTGTTGGTTGATTTAATTTTTCCATTAGTTATTTGTTTAGAATTACTGTAGTTTAGGACAACCTTAGATTTTTAGACTAGATTAGAGTTCCTCATGGGATCGACATTTTAGGTACTACGCAAACGACCTGTGCGCTTATGGAAGTTACTAAGGTTATAAATAGTAAAACTTAGGGTATTTAACCTTGCAACCAATTTTTTGACACCATTGCCGGGGAAGGCAATTTAGTTCTATAGTTTAAGGCAGTAAGTTATAATTTTTGGTTTTAGTTCGCTCATTTATTTTAGGGATCGTGCTTTTGCGTGAACACAAGAGCCATGAGACATTCTAGTCGTGTAACAAAGGAAATAGATTTAGACATAACATGATTAGAAGGTACCCTTAGGAAAGCTCAACGAGAAGAAGAAAAACAAGAGTTAGGAAATTTACAAATAGCGGAGGAATTTTAGAGAAACTTAGATCAAGGAGCAACTCAAGGATAGTAGCACTGAACCCCCGTAGAATTTTATGAGGCCGGGGTCTAACCCATCTAACCAAGGAGTGGCTAGGCTGCCAGTTCAAGCGGCCTTATTTGAAATCAACCCAGCCCTCCTGAACATGCTTCAGCAATACGCCAATTTTATAAACTAACGAGGATCCGAAAGTGCATATGATAAATTTCTTGAGAATTGTGATACTTTCTGATATCACCAGATGTTGGAAGATGCTGTTAGGATTAGACTATTCCCTTTCACAGTTAGGGATAGAGCAAAGGCTTAGTATTACTCACTAAGCCCCACTAACATTACGACGTGGGAGCAACTCATGCATGCTTTTCTAGACAAATACTTCCCGTTCACAAAGACTACTAAGATAATAAAGGAAATTATTAATTTCCAACAAGCTGAGGGGGAGTCAATTTATGAAGCATGGGAGCAAAAGATGGTCGATGAAGAAGAGGAGTTAATTGAAGAGATGGCAAGCAATAGTTACTTCTAAGTGAATGAAAGAGGTAGGCAACCTACCACTTTTAGAGAGCAAAAGGGAATCGTCACGATCGATCAGATGGCAGAGATGCAAGTAAAGATCGACAATTTGCCTCGACAACACAATAGTATGAAGGCATCATCCTCTTCTTCGGATAAGGCCATACAATTGAAGTGTGAGTTATGTGGTCAAGTAGATCATGACACTGTGGACTACTACTTGATGAGAGAGGATAACCAGGAGCAAGTGAATTACAAGGGGGCGTAATATGGACTAGGAGGGGGAAACAATCCCTACTCCAACACTTATAACCCCAAGTGGAAGAATCACCCTAAGTTTTCCTAGTCTAACAATAGTAATGGATGGCAACTCGGGCCTTAAGGGCAATCAAGATTTCAGTAGTACAAAACAAGCTCGATGGATTCAAAGTTGGACAAAATTTTGGGCAAGATAGGAGATATGGAGGAGGCACATATGAGGCTTGAGAGGAAGTTTGAGCAAGTAACAAAGAATCATGCTTTGTCCATACACAATTTAGAAGTCCAAATGGGGTAGCTCACGGAGGCAATGTCTACTCAGCATGTTGGAACTCTTCCAAGCAACATCAAGTCAAACCCGAAGGAGCGTATCATAGTTATAAGTTAGACTCAAGATGAGGAGCTAGAAATGGTAGAAGATAGAGGAAAAGGTCATGTAGTTAAAGAAGACCTTTCGACTGAGCCCATGATGGAGTCAATTTAAGTAACTTGACAGGTATTTTTATTACCTATTGTATAGCAGTGAGAGTTATATGCAAAGAGGGAAGTAGAAAAATTGCAAGAAATTAAGCATAACAAGATCGAGGAAGTGACAAAACAAGTACAGTCGAAGCTCAAACTATAAGAGTCCGTCAAGAAGACGGTTAAGGAGCAACCACTAGAAGAAAACCCTAACATAAATACAAAGAAACATAAAGTAGGGGATTTTTTTATCCCCTGTAGTATTAACAATATTATTATAGACAGGGCATTCGTAGACTTAGGCACCAACATGAATATGATTCGCTATACTTTCAGTCTAAAATTAGGGTTAAGAGAGTTAGTGCTTACTAAGTTTCTGGTTAAGACGATCGATAGAATGTTGCATAGACCAATGGGAATTATAGAAGATGTGCCAGTAAAGGTCAATAAATTTATCTTTCCCATGGACTTCTATGTTTTGGACATTAGCAAAGATGATGACATTCCAATAATTTTTTGGTGACCATTCTTAGCCATTGCGTGCTCAATTGTTAATGTTGATAAGGGCGAGTTAACTCTGCGACTAAGGAAGGAGCATATAACCTTCAAGGTGACTATTAGAGAATACAGAGCTCCTTCACCTTCAGTGGATCTCAAAGAAATGAGCATCAAGGTGAATGGGAGGACATAGAGGATCCTACAAATGCTTTCTGAAAGAAGCGCTTGCGAAGGAGAAGGTAAGGTAAGGAAAATTGCAGAGATAGTAGTAATTGCAGTATGGTAGCTAAGGTACAGACTTTGAGATTAATGACGATGCTACCATCAAACTATTCATTCCAACCACCGTGAGCTTAAATGATGGTCAAGCTACTAATGTTAAAAGAAACACTGTATGGGAAGCAACCTATGGAAAAATTAGTTTCATGTTGAATTTTGTTAAAACAATTAAATTTTATAGTTAGGTTTATTTTTATTTTCATTAAATAAAAGAAAAAGAAGGAATAGGATTTCAGAATCATAGGAAGATTGTACAAACATAAAGAGAGAAGGAAAAAATGGTTATAAAAGAATGACGAAGTGTAAAAGAAAAGACTAAAAAAATAGCAAACAAAAGACATTGGAGTTAGGTCATGGCCTACGATTGAACGTGCTATTGGTGGTACGTCATAGGCCACGATCGTGGCTTGCGATTATGTGGAAACAAGGTAGGTGCGCGATTTTTAAATGGAATTTTTACCATTTCACCCTTCTTACCACCTATATATTCAGTTCTTACTTCTTTTTTGCTTTCACTTTTATTTTCATTTCATCTCTCTAGAATTCAAGTGTCTAAACACTCTCAACTCTCACTAAAAATTTTAACCTTTTGAAATTCTTCCACATTCTGCCTAACCATGACACGCATCAAGCAATTGGCCCAATAGAAACCTTATAAAAGACAGCAAGTTGCAGGACGGGGAAGAAGGAATTAAGCAATAGACTTCGGAGCACCATTCTTGACCCTAAGAATACCAAAGGATTGTGGATTAGATTGGGAGGACGAGCATATGAATTGAATGTCGAAATTATTTGTGAAATGTACTGATTCAACGCTAAGAATGTGCACAATAAGATTAATCGGTCTTATGAACACTTGCTATTGTACAAATTTATATGTCAACTAGTTTTTAACAATTCAGAAACTAACAAGTGTTCCATTAAGGAACTTTTCATACTGTGGTGCATGCACCACAGTATTCCATTTTGCACGCCCACCCATGTCTTGAATGGCCTTGCACTCCACGCAGGTCAAATGAGTTCGAGGGGGTTAATGGTCCACCTCCCTAACTTCCTCAACCATCATCACTTATTTTGGGTATAGATCATCCATTCCACAAATATAAGTCTGCAGGATATTAGTGAGAGACACATGTGCAGACCATGGCAAGTCAAGTGAGCTCGAGTTCAGCACTGCCTTGACAAGTGGAATCAACAAGTGAAGAATTGGAAGAAGAAAAAGAGGAAGAGTAAGGCTGGAAGAAGGTTTTGGATGTAATATTTGAAACTAACAGAATACTTGCAAAAATGGCTCACACACAACGATGCCAGAGCCGAGAGATCCGATGGATCCATCAAAATGTTGAGTCTCGAGTCATTCAAATGCTACCTCTGACACCATCACCACTTCCATCTCCTTAGGATTTGTACCTAACCTAATTTTTCTTTTCCAAATTAGTCTTCAGTTCTATTTTGTTTCTGTTTATGTTTTTATTTTTTGTTTATGTTTTTATTTTACTTCTATTTTTATTGCTAATTTTGTTTGTTCTTTGTTAATTTAATTTTTGTCCTTATCTTTCGTTCATGTGTTGTGCGTGGTTCCTTCTCACATTGAGGACAATGTGTTGTTCAAGTGTGAGGAGGGATTGTGTGAATTGCTGTGAACGTGATTTTGCATACTGCATAATAGTTATTAGGTTTCATTATGTAAAGTGTTTGAATGAGTCAATGGTTTAGATTAAATGAAATTCGTTTACTTTTGGACATAGTTTATTAGGTTGTGAAAGATCATTATCCTATGAAATTAGTGAATTAGGGGGCATTTGAATAAATATACAGCCTAATTAGGACTTGGTGTAAATTTAGCACCCTCTAGATTGCCACATTCATTGATAATTTGAGGTCTTTTAACTTAAGTATCTTAACTAGTATTTTTCATGAAAATGAATAGCTAAAAGCAACAAGGTAGGTAATAAAAAATAAAAATGTTTTGTTAATAAATTACTATTTCACTGACCTTCAAGTTATGAATAGAGCTAGTAGCCAGCTGAAAATGTGATAATAGCTAAGTAACCCGATTGACATGTATCACAAATGTGCGTCTTTGCGTAAAAAGGCTATAATGATGTTTCAACCAAGCTGTTTAGTAAAATAACTGAGTTGAGTAACCAGACTGACATTCATCACAAATGTTTGCCTTCGAGTAAAAGAATAAGTTTGGGTATAAATAATAATAAAAAAGTGTGTTTTTTGTTAATAAAAACCTACCGCCCTTATAATAAGCTTGAATTTTCATGAAAATGTACTTAGGAATAGTTACAAAGTCTAAGGGACCAAAAAATTATTAATGTGTGTGTGCAATTAAATAGGGCAGATAAGTTAACATTTAGGTCTCAATTAAGTTTTATATTTAGTTCAAAGCCCCTAGACGCATATTTTGCATGTTAATGATTTGATATAACTGAATGATTATGTTCAAGATTAAATTTGTTTCATGAAGATCAAAGCCATTGCCTCATTACTACATTGCGTGTTTTGTGTTTTTTGTGTGTCGTTGTTTTGTTTGCTTATGGACAAGTAAATGTTTAAGTGTGGGGATGTTGATAGTTGTCAATTACATGATTTTTTAAGGTTTAATTTGTCATGTATTTACTATGAATTTAAGTGTTGAGTATGCATTTAAGGTTTAATTATGTTAGTTTGAGTGTTTTAGTGTTTTTATGGGTTAGTATGAGTATTTGAGCTTAATTTTTATATTTTTGAGATACCTTGATGGGTTTGTTAGTGTTTTAAGGTAAACAGTGAACAACGGAGAAGATTCGAGAAGTTTTTGGGCTAAAATCATAGGTCATGATTGTGGCACAGTAGGCCACGATCGTGATAAACAAGGATGAGCTAGAACAACCAAGCCACGATTGTGCACATGAGGGCACAGTTGTGACAAATAGCTTACATCCAGGTAACGATCATGCATAAGGGGCCACGATTATGACAGAAAGGTTAAGAAGCTAGCCATGCCAGGCAAGGCCACGATCGTGGCCTGTGTCGGGTTAAGAAAACACTCAAGTTTTGCAGGATTTCTTCGACCGTTTTGACCTTGACTTTGACGTAGAGCCTTAAAACTATAAATAGAACATTACAAGTCAAATGCGGCAGTCTTTAGAGAGCCTAGGGAGTCGTGCAAGAGAGTTTGATTCAGCTAATTCTGAGAGAAAACCTAGAGAGAAATCAAGAGATTGAGGAAGGAGACAAAAGAAGAGAAGCAGGGAGAAGAGTTAGAGGTGACGTACTTCCTGAAACAGGTGGTTTCTCGCTGTCACTGCCTCCCTGACTCCGTTCTCGACATATTTTCCATTTGTGTCAGTTTTATTCATATATAGGATTGAAACAGGTGTTGACATTTGTTTGTGATGAATGTTGAGTTATTGTTTAAACTCACATTTGGATCTTGACTTTTGAGATTAATAAAATTGATTGATTCTGTTTTATTGATTTAATTGTGATTTCAATTATGCTCTTAATAACTTGGCGATAAATTGAGAGGGTGAGCCAAGTAAAATTAATCAATTTTGGCTAACGAGAGTTAGGTGAATTGATAAGTTGAGAATTGAATCAAACCAATAGAATTGTGTAACGAGAGATCGAGCATAAGTTCCTAGTAGGTTAATAGACAACTTAAAACTAATTTTGGTTTTGGGTCAATTGGGAATCGAGAGATCGCAATTCCATAATTTAAATTAGGGATCATTAATTAGGGTCAAGAATCATAACTCGAGAGAGATTAATTCACCCTAAGACTGTCTAAAATTGTTAAGTCATTGATTGCATAATTGATTAGGTTTCCATTAATTTCGAATCAAAGTCCCCCTTCTCTCACTTAGTGGTTTCTAGGTTAATTTTTGATTTGGTTGTGTGATTGCTATTTTGTTACACTTCTGCACTTTAAATTCTCATAATGGATTGTTGATTGGTTTATTTTCTATATTAGTTCTTTGTTTAGAATTATTGTAGTCTAGGACGACATTAGATTTTAGGACTAGATTAGACTTCATCGTGGGATCGACACTACTACCCAAACGACCCGTGCACTTGCGGAATGTTCCAAGATTATAAACTAAGCATATGTAACTTTGCAATTAGTTCGTGTAGTCCCTAAGGAGGGTTAATCTAATCCTAAATCTAAGGCTTGACTAAATTTCACAACAAATCAAAATAAACAACTAATGCAGAAATTAACTAATCAAACAATCAACATCAAGAATTGAACTCATAAAATATAAACAAAATAGCAATTTTGCACAACCCAATGTAGAATCAATCTAGAAACTACCAATTGAGAGAAAGGGGGTTTTAATTAGAATTTAATAAAATTCTAATCGATTATGTAATTATCGAATTTACTGGGTCTAGACGGTCCTAAGGTGGATTACTCTCTCACAGGTTATAATCTTTAACCTTAATTTATAATCCCTAATTTAAATTATGGAATTGTAATCTATCAATTTCCAATTTATCCAAAACATAAATTAGTTTTGAATTTGTTTAATAACCTATTGGAAACCTATGCTCGATCTCTCGTTACACGATTTTATCGTTACACGATTTTATCGATCTTGTTAGCCTAATTTGATGATATTCTCTCAGTTCATGCTCTTATTTTATTACCAAATTATTAAGCACAGATATTGAATCACAAATAACTCAATGAAAACACAATCAATCAAACTTCATTAATCTCAAAGATTAAACTCCCGAAGGTGAGTTTAGGCAAAAATTGACATTCCACAACAACTATTCTCAACGATTATCCTAATTCTATACATTAATAAAATTGAAATAAATATGGAAAATATTGTCAGAATGGACTAGTGGAGGTAGCGACGGTAAGAAACCACCTATTTTTGGAAGTAGTTTGAGTCAAACTTCTTTTCGTGTTTCTCTTTTGTTGTCTCCTTCCTCAAATCTCTCAATATGCTCTCCAGGGTTTCATAATTGAATGACACAAAAAGGCTGCTCCTATGTTCTATAACGTTTTATTTATATCTTGGAAGCCCTAGGGTTGATTAGGGGTCGAAATGGTTTGAAAAGTCTCGCAAAACTTGACCTTTTCAATTATTTTTTTGTTTGCCCGATGCAAGCCATAATATTGACCAGCTTCTAAACCTCTCCGTCATGATCAGGGGCTAAAGTGCACAATCGTGGCCTGGTTCAAAAATCTCTATCACGATCCTAACCCAAAGTTCCTGATCATGGCCTGGGTCCTGTTGACTCACCTTTTTTTGTCACGATCTTGGCACTATGATTTTGGCTCAAAACTCCATTCTTTTCCGTTTACCCTAAACTTTATTCTTATCATATGACTCAACTTCATTTAATTACATTGTTGTGATTGAGTGCCTTTTTCACTGTCCCGTATCCGTTGTGGATACCGGGCTCTATCATACTTTCCCTTATCTATTGGGAATATAGGGCTCTTTACACAAATTAAGCCATAGGCTCTTACCACAGATGTCTGAGCTTTAAGTAAGCTCTTTTTCACTGGCGACTCTAGTCACAACTGCCTTTATATTTCATGAATTCATGTAATGAAATGCACCATGCATATTCATTTTATCACATTCGCATTCTTTCTCATTCATATTTGTCATCAGACTTTTAGTCTAGCATTCAACATAATAATTAAGAATCATTTTGTCCATCACATTCACATTCAAGTAGCACTTCTAATGTTCTATTCATACATCAAAATGTCTTGGACATTGAATGTCCGGAATTCAGCATATACACATCACAATAATTCAGTATACAATTTAACAAACAATCAAGGTAAGACCATCTTAGGTTACTCATAATTTCTCCTTTCAGCTTATTACCTTAAAGTGCCTATAATGTTTGGAAGTGGTCGCTTAATGTGTTCTTCTATAAAATGCAATCATATATAAAATTTACATATTCAGATAACTAGTCAATCATAAGCAAATTCATGAATGTATCATGTGTCATGCATTTTCAATGACAATTTTTTAGGTACATTTCCTTAATACACTTTATACGTAATTACAACACCTTTCAATCATTCTTTAAGCTCTATTACTCTTTACTCTCTTTAATGCCCTCATTCAAAATCAATTAAATTCATTTAAGAGCTCATTTAAACCTACATGCCTCATATGGAAACATCATTACTTGAATTAGATTGAAAAACTTACCAAAAAAATCACCCTTTGTTAAAGCCTGTCGAGTCGATGCATAATCACGACTCTACAGAGAGGCATGATTGCAACTTTTCTTCTTGTTAGATCGTGCATCTGCACAGTCTTGACCTGTATGTTTTCTTCTTTCTTTCTTGCCATTTTTGACCTAGAAACATAAGTTTTTAGGCAACACTTTCTTATAATAAAATATTCCACTATGTCTTAAGTTTCTAATGACATCAAATTCATACATTTTGGTTCAGTAGCTTGCAAGTTATAATAAAAATACCACATGCTATTCTCATAACTCCACAAAATTCTCAACTTCATGCCAAATTTCAAAACTCTTAGAGACATAAATCAAATTCTATTCCTACTTAAAAAATGTGGCTATATGTGTCTAGTTCACTCTAGATCAAAGTTCATACAATTTGGATATTGACAGATCAAGTTATGGTCAAAATACAAATATATGTTTGGTAAAACACTACATATAACATACTCTAGCACAATTCATTGCCAATGTTCTGTTACTTCTCTATCATTTCTCTATACTTTCACGTTGATGATTCAGTTATACCTCAATTTTTAGTTCAGTAATCTCCATACACAATTCACAAGTTCATGAATAATCACAACACAAAAACAAAACCTAATTCATACTTGTACAAATCACATTTTCTGCACTTCACTAATCTTCATATAATTTCAAGTAGTACAATTCTTTATACACTTTCTACACATTTTCTGCTAATTTAACTCCTTCAACAACTTAATTATATCTTATAAATTGCTTCTTCCTGCACCACTCACGCATGCATCCATTCTTCTTGCTACACCATTCACGCATGCATCCATTTTCAAAAATGAAAACATCATCAACATGCCATTTATAGTTTTGTAAAACATAAAGCATGACTTACTTAATTTTCACTTCCAAGATCAACGTTAAAATCTTAATACCAAGAAGACAATAACACAAAAGATAGTAAAATCTAACTTCCTTGATGCAACATCATGCAAAGATGTCAAGTGATGATGATCCAAATTAAAAAAAAATCCAAGAGTTTGTGAGATTAAGAGAGACTTTTGGTGTAGAGAGTGCAAAGTGTATAGAGAAGAAAACTGCGAAAACTTTAAAGGTGAAGATGAGTCATCACTTTCCTAACTCTTTGAATGCAAGGTGGCTTGGTTTGCAATGGCCACGTGTCACACATTCAAGTTGGATACTTGTCCTTCACTAACATAACCTGCATTTCTTCATATGTGGCAGCCAAATGTCATTAACTAATTGCTCCACTTGTCACATAGTAATTTGTCCAATTGTCACACTTCCATTTGTCTCCTTTCTACATTTTTCATAGTCTCAAATACCTAAAATTTTCAATAATTTACCAAAATATCTAAAATGTCACCAAAAATGTGAAATCAATTCTAATACATACCAATTCAAGTTTTAAGGAAATAATTCACAATGCATATTTTAATAATATTAAAAATACTTATACCTAGAAAATGTCAATAAGTGCATGTACAATTATTTAATGAGTGACACATGTCTATGTATATGCCATGTGTTGTATTAAATGCACTTTTAACTTCTTAGGAAACTCTCATATATAATATCATAGGGTTCTAACCGTACCCACGGGATAATGAGATGTTACACTATAACTAGTTATAATTTAGATACTAACATAATTAGACATGATAGGAATCTCATTATTATGACTTCATTGTGATTTCCTTCATGCTATGTAATGCATCAAGGACTTCATTAATTTGATTTAAGATCATTATCAATTTATAAAGAACATGAACATCTAATTAACGAAAATGCCTTTTTATTATTCATAAAGATTTGTACAATAAGTGTTAAAGGTGTTTTCCTTTAGACCACTTCTCTAACAACCTCTCACTTACACTAAAGCCAATCACCTTTATATCTAATACCATAGGCAAGTACAAAAGGAACATCTCTCCTTTTGGGAATCAACTTAGTTAAAGGATCAGTAATATTCTGACTGGTGGGCACTCTCCCTATCTTGACATCATTTCTGCCAATGATTTCTCAAATCAAATGGTATTGCATCAGTACATGTTTAGATTTTGATGAGACCTCGGTTCTTTTGTTTGCATTATAGCACCATTGTTGTTAGAATACAACTATACTGGGTTAATAATGCTAGGAACCACTACAAGTTCTATGATGAAATTCTTGATCCAAACTACTTCCTTTGCTGCTTCTAAAGCAGTGGTGTAGTCTACTTTAGTTGTGGAATCAGTAGTCGTCTCTTATTTGAAACTCTTATAACTGACTACTCCACCATTCAGGTGAAAATATATCTTGACTAGGATCTGGAGCCATCCGTGTAGGACTAGAAACTGGCATCTATATACTTGCTTACACCAACATCTCCTTCTCCATATACCAAAAATATATCCTTGATTTTTCTCAAGTACTTAAAGATATTGTTGACAGCCACCCAATAACCCTCACTAGGATCCAACTGGTATCTTCTCGTAACACTTAGAGCATATGATACATCAGGTCTTGTATATAACATTGCATATATGATTAATCCTATAATCGAAGCATAAGGGATCAAATTCATGCGAGTCCTCTCATCTTGTGTCTTTGGACACATAGATTTCAAGAGTGTAATCCCATGCATCATGAGAAGATAACCTCTCTTAGACTGCTCCATGGTACACCTCTTGAACATCTTGTCTATTTATGTAGACTGAGAATGACTAAGTAACTTCTTAGATCTATCTCTATAGATTCTTATCCCTAAAATATAAGTTTCTTCTCCAAGGTCTTTCATGGAGAAATTCTTGAACAACTAAATCTTGATTGACTTAAAGCAGAGACATCATTTCGTATTAGTAGCATATCATCTACATACAACACAAGGAATATAATTGCGCTCCCGTCAACCTTCTTATATACACAGGGCTCATCCAGATTTTGTGAGAAACCAAACTCTTTAATTGTCTCATCAAATAAGATATTCCAACTCTTGGATGCTTACTTCAATTCATAAATGGATTTTTAAAGCTTGTATACCTTTTCTCCACCTTTAGATATGAAAGCATTGAGTTGCATCATACACAAATACTCAATTAGGCTTCCATTAAAGAAGGTTGTTTTCACATCCATTTTCCATATCTTATAATCATAATGAGAAGCAATGGCCAAGAGTATCCTAATGTATTAAAGCATGGCTACTGGACTATGTTTTGTCACTGTCAACTCCTTGTCTTTGATAATAACCTTTAGCTACAAGCTTAGCTTTATAGGTAACTACATTTCCCTTCATGTCAATTTTCTTCCTAAAAACCCATTTGCACCTATAGGTTTTATCCCTTCGAGTTGGTCAACCAAAGTCTATACTTCGTTTTCATACACGGTATCCATTTTGGATTTCATGGGTTGAAGCCATTTTTCAATTCTGAACTCTTAAGAACTTCATAGGTAGTAGGCTCATCATCTTCTATGAGCAATACATCATTATGTTCACTTATAAGAAATCCATTTCTCTCTACAACATGACGTATCCTACTTAACCTACAAACGTGTTGTGTGTCAGAAGATTGAACTATTGTCTCATTAGTATGAACATCAGTCTCGGGTTCAGGTAGTTGATCAACATCTATTTGAGCATCTTAAACTTCCACATGTTCAATTTTGCTCCCACTATCTTCTTTTAGAAGAAACTCATTCTCTAAAAAGACAAAATGCTTTGAAACAAACAATTTTTGTTCTAAAATATTATAAAATTGATATCCTATCATTTCTTTATGATATCCTGCAAACAAAAATTTGTCAGATTTAACTTCTAATTTATTTGACTGAATCCACTTCACAAAAGCTAGACAACCCAAACTTGCATATCAGAAAGAAAGTGTTTACTGTTAGTCCACATCTCATATAGAGTAAAATTAACTGACTTTGAAGGGACTTTATTTAACATATAAACAGTAGTCTTGAGTCCATATCTCAAAAAGGATTTTGCCAGATTTGCTAAGCCCATCATTGACCTCACTATGTCCAACAAGGTTTGGTTTCTCCTTTCCACCATAATGTTATGTTTCCAAGTGTAAGGTGGATCTACTAGGATACTATCCTATTATCTTTGATATAATTTAGAAATTCTTGGTTTAAGTATTCACCACCTCGATATGAACGAAATGTTTTAATACTTTTGCCCAACTGCTTCCTTACCTTATTACAGAATTCTTTGAACTTTTCAAAGGCCTCAGATTTGTATCTCAAAAGATACACATACCCATATTGTGAATAATCATTTATAATCAAAATGAAGTATATGAAACCACCTTTGGCATATATGGACATCAGACTACACACATCTGAATGTATTAAGCCAATAGTCCAGTAGTTCGTTCACTCTTTCCCTTAAAGAGTAACTTTGTCATCTTGCCTCATAAGAAAAATTCACATGTGTCATATGATTCATAATCAAATGACCCTAAACTAGCACACTTGTGTAGTTTGTCATATTTCTCTCACTTATATGGTGAAGGTGACAATGTCGTAAGTATGATGATTTGACGTTATCTCATTTTTGTCTTTTATTATCATTGATATTTAAAACTAGATTGGACATATCTAATAGTATATTCCATTGCATAATGTACCCATAGCATAAAGCATTCCATTCAAACTAATAAAACAACCATTGTTACTAAAATTTAAATGGAAACTAGCTTTATTAAGACTAGAAACTGAAATAATATTCTTAATCAATATAGCTACATAAAAATAATCATTTAATTTTATTACAAGCCCACGAGGGACTGTCAATACACAAATTCCTATGGCTAATGCAACAACTCTTGCTACATTGCCCATGCACATGTATAACTCTCCCTTGTTGAGTTGTCTACTATCCCTGAGGCCCTACAATTCATTACATATGTGTGAACCACAATCGATATCCCATACTTATATGTTAATATTAGAAATAGTATTAATATCAATAACAAACATACCTGAAGTAGATGGGGCATCTGATGCCTTCTTCTACTTCAGTGACTCCAAATAGGCCTCATAGTTCCTTATCCAATAGCCATCCTCGCCACAGTGGAAGCATGTTCCCTTAGAGGCAGTCTCCTGAGCTTTCTTCTTAGCCACACCTCCCTTAGGCCTTGTGAACTTCTTTTCTTTTGGTTCTTCCTTTTCAAATCAAAAGAGGCCATCAGCATCACAACCTTACTGTCCTTCCTGAGAGATGGCTTAACTGTTTTGAGCAAGCTGATCAATTTAGGAATCGTGGCGAATATCTAGTTCATCTTATAGTTAAGCACAAATTATGAATAACTATCAGTCAAACCAATCATAATTAAGTATATACTTAATTCATGATCCATCAGGAAACCCAAGGAGGCCAACTTCTTAATATAGCCATTCATCTTTAGTGAATATTGCACTAGAAATGTCCCCTTAGCCACTTTAGATTGGAAAAGCAACCTTGAAGTCTCAAACCTTTTGAACCTAGCTTGCTCATCAAATTTAAGTATATTAGATATGAGATAGATGTTGGTTTGGAAGTTTCACTCTTATGGTTTCAAGGTACTTGATTAAGCAAAAGTTTATTTTCTAAATAGGCAACACTTTCATAGCCTTTACTATACTTTTTGACTCCTAATTCTTGATTTTGTGCTTAAATTAATCCTTGAGTGTGCACTTTTATTTTAT
>JANIIA010473909.1:0-17245 GCA_027478495.1 Erythroxylum alaternifolium | reverse complement strand
TGAGGGTTTGTTTGTTTTCAAATAAGAAAATAAAATGAAACTAAGCTAATGAAAACAAATTAAAGAAAACATTTAAAAAATGATGAAAGTGAAGGATTCATTAGGGACCTGGTCATTAGTTCTACCTCAACCTACACTCAATTAAACATACTTCAATGAATTGTTGTTCTCTTACCTCTCTTAAAAATTATTAATTGTAGGTTAACAATAAGCTTTATTAACCCTCGTGTTTAATTAAGAGATGTTTGTTAATTAAACCTAACTACCAAATAACCTATGATACAGTCTCTAGATTTAATTGGGCAGCTGTATTATAAATTAGAAGAATCGATTAATTAAGGCAACAACCATATACGATTGGGTCATTTAACCTAGGTTAGGTTATCCCTAATGATTCAAAATCAATCAGAAACATAATAATTACGAATTGTATCCCTAATGATTCGATATCATTAGTTGCTAGAAATGAATATCAAATATAACAATTACAGATTATATTGAAAATTATAACAGTGGGTTCATACAAAAACAATCAAATGATACCTAGAAATATGATCATTTATACATGAAACCCAAATCCATATGCATAGGATAACCTAAACAATTCCTAATGAGAGTAAGAATAACAAACACAATAAAGGGTATGCTTAATTGGTCTCCAGCATCGATGTCACTTCTGAATCAACATCAAGAAGCTCAACCCTCTATCTTCTTAAGGTGTCTGCTCTTCATTCTTCTATAGAAACCTTTATAGTGTTTTCCGTAAAACGAAAGCATGTTGTCTGCCGTCGCACAAGATCTCTTTTATATTAAAAAGTTAGGGTTTTTTTGGGTGAGGTGGCAATGTCTCACAGCTGTGCAAAACTTCTTATGGGTGTGAGAAGTTTCTCACGCCCATGCAAACCATGTCATGGTTGTGAGTTAATGCTCATGGACATGACAATTTGGTTTTATGGCCGTGAGTTCTTTAATGCCTCATTCTTCATTTTTATACTTTATCTTGTCTCCTCTTGCTTTAATCTGTCTCATTCTTGCTCTATAAAGAAAATTCACTATGAATCTCTGGAATATGACTTAAATATTGTGCTTTCGACTCACTTTAGCTCTTTCGCTTCCAAATTTTACCTAAAACTATATATGAACTAAAGTATTTTAAGAATTTTCAGATAATCAATCACTAAGTGTTATGGAATGAATGTATAGTCAATTAAGCAAATATCAGTTTCCCCCACACTTAGATTTTGACTGTCCTTTGGAAAAACGTCAAAATCAAAATCGCAGACCTAAATAAACTTACTTATTTTCCATATTTCCCAAGAATATATAGTTATAAGCAAAGATGAATAACTTCCAAAAACTATATCAAGAATTCAACATTTAATGATTTTACTCATGATCAATCGTTGTTCATCACCTTTAGAAACTGAGCAATCTAGAGGTAGACTTGGAAGTTCAAATAAGATGTAGTTATGGGTGTACTTAAATACCTTTCATAATCAAAACATTTCACAACTCTGCAAATCATTTCATTTCTCCACCACTAAAAGGAACATGTAAAATCATGAATCAAAGGACTTTTTAAGGTTTTAATATGGGAAGGGTAAGGTTAGATGTGTCTGGGTAAAGTAGCATAAAAGCTATGAAAGCTAGTGAAACAAGAAAATACTCAATACAACATCAAGCGTAAAAACCAACATTCACTCTTATGAACGCAAAAACCATGTTTCCTATCTTAAATTCAATTGTGAGTGAATGTTTGTTTTTGCGCTTGATGTTATATTGAGTGTTTTTCTTTTTTCACTAGCTTAATCAATTGTGATGAATGCAAAATCCATGTTTCCTAGCTTAAATTCAAGCTCTCACACCACAAACCATATCAAGCATATATCACAAAGGTTGATAATAAACAAGACCTTGTAACTATAGGGAGTGACCCTTAAGAACTACATCTCCCTCAGTCACATTATACTCAAGTAACCTTTTCATTACAACTTTAAGATGAAAGACTAATAATGAGTAACTTTGCAAAACATTTGCATTTCCTCCTTGATACTTTTATTTAAACCATTTTTTATTATTTTTCTTTTTCTTTTTCTTTTTCTTTTCATTTTCTCCTCTTTTCTTTTGCTTTTTTCTTTTTCTCTCTTCTTTTATATAAAAATTAAAAGAAGCTACAACAACAATGGAATTCACAACATGACATTCTAACAAATATAACCAACCCACATATATGCACACTCCATATTTAGACTTTTGAACATCCACAATCATCAACAAGTAACAAATTATCTTTGCTAGCTTTATGACTTGGGTAAGACATTTGGTTAAGTTTAATAGTATGTAATGTGGTTAGCATAAAAAGAAAGGTTGATAAGGCTTAGAAGGGCCTAGCAAATGAAAATTCATATTAATGGTAGGCTATTTGGTTAATGTAGCTTATGAAAACAAAGAATGCCTAATCATTTTCATATTAATTCATGTGATAAAAATATGGTCTTGAATAGAAAATCAAATCAAAGTTAGGATGTACATGTTATGAAGATTACACATAAGACAATGAGGTTGATACAAAATTTTCAGTCTAAAAAGGTTCAAATTCTCATTCTATTTTGTCTGCTACTAATCATTACTCTTCTAAAGATAATGCAAATTGACCAATCACAAAAGTAAAAGTACATGCTAAAGTTTTCATGGATTCTTCTAGTCAATTCACACTCTAATCATGATTATATAATCCTAGACGCAATAAAAAAGGGAAAATGTTTATTTGTTTGTTTATTCTCTCCCTCTTTTTGAAAACTAAAGAAAACAAGTAAGAACAAAAAAACTTAAAAACATACATGCATGTAAGAATATATGAAAATGTAAAAGAAAAGAAATTAACTTCCCTTGGGTTGCCTCTCAAGAAGCGCCTTTGTTTAGTGTAGCTGACTTGACTCCTTTTTCTCCTTATATGAAAAAATTATGATTCTCAAGTGTCATAGTTTAAGTTTTCTCCACATGAGGTTGTTCAGGATAGTGTCTCAGTTGATGATCATTCATATTCAACTTCTTCCCTATCCTCTAACTCTTGATCTCTACTGAGTCCTCGTACTATGGCAAGATCTTGAATGTCTCTTCAGCTTTTTCTTCTTCAATTCCTGCTAGGTAAAGGTAAAAGATTAGTATTAACAAATAAGGAACTCAGTATTTACCTCTAAGCTTAAAGATGTAACCTTTTCTCCTTCAAGTTCATCCTCAAATTCTCCTTCACAAGTAATTCCTTGAGTAGTTCTCTTAAGGTGCTCAAGCTCCTTCTCACTCTGTAAGGTTTCTCTACTAGTGTTTATTGGGTACACCTCGGCTTAATATGGCTGCTTCTCTTCGCTTTGTGATGTTAAGCAGTGAAGAGTGTCTGTCATTTGACCCATTTGATTTGTCAAGTTCTGGAGTCTAGATGTTGTATATTAGTGGAATTGCATCATTTCCTATTGGAATTGCTACTGTACACCCTGTTGAAACTGCTATAAAATTCAGTTGAAATTGCAAAGTATTAGCATTCATAATATTAATCAATTCTTCTAGAGATGTACCTAAGTTTTATTGGCTCTCTAAATTTTGGAACTAAACCAAAATTGCCTTTCCTCCAGCTAAAATTATAGAGTATTCTGCTAAAATTGTTGTATACCCTATTGAAGCTATTGCATACTTGTTAGTAGTAAAAGTTTCGAAAAAAACATTTAGAAATGTACCTAAACTAGAAGAAGAGGCTTCTAGTATATGTGGGAATTGCTATATATCCTACAAACTATCAAGGAAGTAATTCTGTTAATTATCTCATCCATAACTAAAGTTCATATGATAAGTCTAAACATGGTTATAAGATTATGAATATGAGTTATAGAAAATGTTACTTCCTTCCATAAATCTTTTTTTCGTCAATACTAAACAAAAAGTGAAAAGATTAGGAAATAAATGAAAAGAAACTAATTATAAACAAATATATATAAATCACCAATTAAAATTAAGAACAAAAACTAAAGCATCACACTCCCTAGCAATGACACCAAAATTGACGTAGCACATCGTAACACTACTCATAATAACTAGACCTATAACTATAGCAGCAGTGAGTCTAGGTTGATCCCATAGAGAGTGTGTGTAAAGCTTTTGAAATAAAATCAATTAGTGTTTAGGTTATGGGGTTCTTTAGATAAGAAAATAAAATGAAGCTAAAATAATGAAAACAAGTTAAAGAAAACATTTAAAAAATGATGAAAGTGGTGAATTTGTTAGGGTCTTGGTTATCGATTCTATCTCGGCCTATGCTCAATTAAACATACTTCATTGAATTATTGTTCTCTTACCTCTCTTAGAAACTATTAATCGTAGGTTAACGATAAGCTTTATTAACCCCATTCTTCCCTTAGATTGTGTTTAATTAAGAGACACATGTTAATTAAAACTAACTACTAAATAACCTAGAATACGATCTCTAAATTCAATTGGGTGGTCGCATTATGAATTAGGAAAACTAATTAATTAAGGCAACAACCACATATGCTCGGGTCATTTAACCTAGATTAGGTTGTCCCTAATGATTTGAAATAAATTGAAATCACAAAAATCATGGATTGTATCCCTAATTGTTCGATATCATTAGTTGTTACAAATGAATCTCAAATATAACAATTATAGCTTATATAGAAAATTCTAGTAGTAGGTTTATACACAAAAAGTCAAATGATAATGAGAAATTCGATCATTTATAAACGAAAACTAAATCCATATGCATAGGATAACTTAAACAATTCTTAAAGAGAGTAAGAATAAAAAACACAGTGAAGGGTATGTTTAACCAAGTTCTTCGGTGTCGATGTCACCTCTGAACTAGTGTCGGCAAGCTCAACTCTCCATCTTCTCTATGGGTCTCCGACGGTGTCAACTCTTCATTCTTCTCCTAAAACCCTTGGAGTGTTTTCCTTAAAATGAAAGCATGTTGTCTGACATTGCATAACATCTCTTTTATATTAAAAAATTAGGGTTTTGTGGGTAAGTTGGCATTGTCTCATGGTTGTGCAAAACTTCTCATAGGTGTGAGAAGTGTCTTATGGTTGTGCAAAACTTCTCATGGGTGTGAGAGGTGTCTCACGTCTATGAGACACCTTGTATGGACCATGTCATGGTCATAAGTTAATGCTCACGACCATGACAATATCGTTTTATGGCCGTGAGTTCTTTAATGCCTCATTCTTCATTTTTATGCTTTATCGTGTCTCCTCTTACTCTAATCTGTCTCATTCTTGCTCCATGAAGACAATTGATTGTGAATCTTTAAAAAATTGCTCAAGTATTGTGCTTTCGACTCACTTTAGCTCTTTCACTTCCAAATTATACCAAAACCCATATATGAACTAAAGTAAGAATCTTAAGCATTTTCATATCATTAATTACTATGTTTTATGGAATAAATATATAGTCAATTAAGCACATATCACTATATACAACTAACTATATACTATATATAGTTTCCTTATAAGGGAACTATGGAGTTGGCAGAGAAATGTAAGAAAAATAATTAAAGAAAATGAATGAGATTGAGAGAAAGAGAGAAAGAAAGATGCTAACTAGTGCAACAGAGAGAAGGAAATGATAATTTACATTTATGTCATTTAAGGATTTAGGTTTTGAAAACCTAAATCCCCAAAATTTTGCGTTTTAGATTTGTGGATGCCACCTCAGCTACCAATATAGCATACGTGGGCTCCTAAAATTAAAAATTTTCCATATTGCTATATGTTGATAGAACTAATATAAAATTTTTGGTTTCCATTAATTTAAGATTTTAATAGTATAGTTTAATAAATGTTATGGTCATTTGTGGACTTTGAATTGATGGAGGGAATAGCTCAATATATTTGGAATTATCACCACTTCCCTAAAGTCCTCATTTTTTGTTCCTTATATTAAATCCTACATTTTTTGTGAATATCATCTAATGTATATTTCAAGAAATTTCATGCTCTTATTTTACTTTCACAAAAGTCTAGATATTTCTTATATGTAATCATTTTCAAATGTGCTTACACAATGATATAGTGAATAAGTATTATACACCGATAACTTAATAAAATGTTAATAACTTGACATTATATCATTAGTCATTGACTAATTTTTTTTTTACATCTATAATAATTAAATGTCCAACTTCCATATGATTTGAGGACATTGGAATTTCATAAAAAAAATTAAGACCACTGTAAATTCATGCTTAAGAATTAATTATAAAATGTTGTCATTTAAAAATGTTAGGACAAGGCTAATGGTTATAATGTCTTTCTTAACAATGCTTAGTTTATCATTCTTATTAAGTAACGCATGCTCATTATCATTAATTTTTACCATTTTCACTCTTCTTAATCATGTCATAACTTTTATTCATTCTTTATAAACTGTTGATCATTATACAATTGATGCTTAAATAAGATCCAAAGATTTAAAGTCATTTAGTAATACAAAAATATATCCTTGTATATGAAATCTAAGGGATTACTATTTACATAAAGTAAAATTATAAGTAGTAAACATTTTACTTACAACTTTAGTTATTTATTTTTTTAATACGTTGTTCCTCTTTTATAGTAGTTTAATTTAAAATTTTAGTTGCTTTACATATCTTTCTATAACATAATCCTGCAGAACTATCCATAATGTTATGAAAATTTAGTAGCTATAAATAATGGAAGAAGTTAAATCTTATGACACTATTGTATCAATTATCCTACATGTGAAGAAAATAAATAAAATAAAATATTAGGGAAGAGATGATTTACTATAAAATAGTAACTTACAAAACTGGTTATAGACCTTATATATCTATCTTCAAAAGATATTAATTGTTTCCATCTTCATTTATCGTGTTAAATATCTATAAACAACTTATCTTCTAGATTACAATGTTTGAGCAATGAAGCATATATATCTTATTCATGCAAGTGGCATATGTAAGTGTAAATTGCATCGTATTTTAGGGCATAGTTTGACATGAGTTTAGTCGTTAATTCATTCATTTAGTATATGTTTAGGTTAGAATTGTGTTAGTTCGTTAATTATTTGTGTTTTAAGTGTTTTTTGGGGCAGGAAGGCCGCGATCATGATAGAGAGCTTATTTAAAGGCCATGATCGTGTCACATAGGCAAAGATTGTGGCCAACGTCAAAACAAACCCAGGGACTTTTCGATCTTTTTGGACCCCCAAGAAACCCTAGCCATCATTTATAATTTTCGGGGGGATTGTTCGTAAAAGAGACACGAGCTTCCAGGTGCAAAAGGTGGGTGTTAGGACTGAAGAGCTTCCATTTTCCAGATTTTTATATAAAAAAGGGAGGAAAGTTACCACTGTATTTGTTTTATTTTTGGTTTTTTGTATGTTTTGTATTCTTGAGATTATGGATATGGTTGAACTTATTCCTATTATGAGTGGCTGAATTTATTATAGAGATTACTTTTAAACTACTTGTTGAACTCCTACTTTGTTTTTTTGAATGAATGAATGCTTTTGATAAATGTTGTGCTTAAACCTTATAATATATTGAGAAATTGAGTTGGGAAAATTATGTAGGGTTGTAAAATGAGAGTTGGCACCCTATAGATCTGCATTTATTAAGTTAATTGATTAGTTAGAGAGAGATCTTAACTAATGAGTTAATTACCTATAGGATAGGTTCATAATTAGTTAAATTGGTGGATTGATTTTGTAGATTGAGAGATTGCATAATCAATTCCATTTAATTTGGCTAGGGATTTTTTTATTACACCTTGAGAGAGGGTGATTGAAAATTAGGACATCTTAGGTGAGGTATAATTCAATCAGCAAGGTAGGAGGGAGACAAGGTAAGGAAAAATTTTATCTCTAATCTTCAATCTTGAAATCAAAGTTTCACACTTTTGTTACATTATTTGTTTGTTGCTAGCTTGTTTGATTTAGTTTATTTTTTAGTTTTTATTATTTGAATTTGAGTCTTAAACAAAGCACAATTTGAATTAAATGGTGCCTAATTACATTCTCTATGCGACAATATCTACTTTGTATTACAACTAACGACTCGTATACTTACAGTTTTTAGCATAAAATAAATAGTTTGTTTTTGCATTCAACAATTTTTTGGTGTCGTTGCCGGGGATTGTTTTGTTTAGCATCTTTTTTAGTTTGGGTGACTTTGATTTAAGAGTGTTTGATACTTTTCCTTGAGTATTTGCAAGTGCATGAATGCAATGAGCACGAGAAGGTTTAAAGAGCTTAGAAAAGAAGAGTTTTCAGACATTACAAGCACGAAAGAGAGTTAAAAAGCGCTAGATGTCAAGACAGAATAAAAGGAATATGGTAGAAGAAGGAGAGCATGGAGGGGCTGAGAGGACATTGATGGACTTTATGAGACCAGGTTTTAGTCCTCAAGGAGTTGCAAGGCTTGCAGTTCAAGTTGATAATTTTGAGATCAAGCTGACACTCCTCAACATACTTCAAAGTAGTATGCAATTTTATAGGTTGTTAAACGAAGATCCCAACGCCTATCTTGCTAACTTCTTAGAGATTTGTGACACCTTCCGGTTTAATGGGATGTATGATGATACTGTGAGGATAAGATCGTTTCCTTTTACCTTGATGGATCGAGAAAAGACATGGTTTAACTCACTCTCAAGGCAAATCACTACTTGGAAAAAGCTAGCTCAAGCTTTCTTGGCTAAGTACTTCCCCTTGACCAAGACAACAAGAATCATCAAGGAGATCATAAACTTCAACAAAGTGATGGGGAGTCGTTGTATGAAACCTAGGAGAGATCTAAGGAATTATAAAGGAGTTACCCCCACCATAACCTTGCGAGGGAGTTCCTTTTTTAAACATTCTACAATAGTGTGAATTAGAGCAAAAGGGGAACCATAGATGCAACTTGAGGAAAACTATCGATGCAACTCATGACCTTTTAGAAGAGTTGACAAGCAACAACTACACGTGGTCAAATGAAAGGAGTAGACAAGGGTCCAAAGAGAAAAAAGGGACAATTCCAGTTGACTAGGTGATAGCCTTACAAGCACAGATTACCACCCTCACCAAGCAATTAAGCAACATGCAAGGAGCTTATACGTCCACAGTCAAGGCCATGCAATTACAATGTAATTTATATAGGCAGAACAACCATGGCATAACTGAATGCTTCCTGTTGGGAGTCAGTAGTACAGAACAAGTAAATTAGTTGGGCCAATCGTAAAGAGTTAAAAATCCATACCCTATCATTTACAATCTTGGGTGGAAAAACTACCCAAATTTTTCAGGGAATACTACCAATGCAGGTGGCCAATTGAGAGATCAAGGACCTCCCAGATTTCAGCAAGACTGACTTGGGTCTTTGGAAAGCAAAATGGAAAGGTTAATGGATGTATTGGGTTCAAAATTCTCGAGCCAAGAGAAAGGCCAAAGAAGATAAGAAGAGAGTCAGATGAGAATGGAGGCAAAGTTTGACCAGATTGCAAAGAACCACGCTTCATCCATCCATAACTTAGAGGTACAGGTAGGTCAACTTGCTAATGCTTTGTCTTATAGGAATGCAGAAAGCTTACTAAGTAACACCGAGGTGAATCTAAAGGCATAACTCAACGCGATCACAGTTAGGAGTGCAAGCAATTGGAGGAGCCAAGTGTGTAAAGGGATAACCAAAAAAAGGAGAAAGGTAAAGGAAAAGAGATAGAAGAAGAGAAGGTAAAAGAGAAAGAAGAAGAGAAGACATATGTGCCACCACCACCCTATAAGCCTAAGATTCCATTATCTGCAGAGGGTAAGACAATATCAAATAGGCGCTTAATTCTCCAATTTTCTTAAGAAGTTAAAGAAGCTTTAGATTAATTTTTCTTTGGTGGAGGCATTGGGGTGTATGCCTAAGTATGCGAAGTTTCTTAAGGACATATTGATGCACAAATGTACTTGGGAGGACAATCAGATGGTGGCCTTGATTGAGAATTGTAGTTTGATCATCATAAAAATAATGCCTTCGAAACTACAAGATTCAGGGAGTTTTATTATTCCATGTGTTATTGGTGATTTTGAATTTTCTAAATGCTTATGTGATTTAGGCACAAGTATTAACTTGATTCCTTTGTCTATTATCATGAAATTAGGATTAGGAGACGTCAAACTAACATCCATGCTTATCCTACTTACGGATTAATCCATCAAGAGGCTAATCGGGGTAGTAGAAGATGTTTTGGTAAAAATGGATAAATTTATAATTCCTGTTGATTTTGTTGTGTTGGATTTTAAAGAAGATAGGAATTTTCCATTAATTTTGGGTAAGCTCTTTATGAATACTGGTAGGGAATTAATTGATGTGCATAAAGGAAAACTGGTTTTGAGAATTGATGACGAGCAGGTTAAATTCAATATGACTAAATCTTTGAAGAAGGCGATGGATGGAAGTGCATGTATGAAGATTGATGTTGAGGATGAATGTGTGAAGGAAGTTGAAGAGGAAGTTGTTAAAGTGCATAGGGATAAGAGTGTGAGCGAAGAGAAATTATATGAGGAGGGTGAGCAAGAGAAGTTAGAGAGAACAAATGCACCCACACCACCCTCCATTGTAAAGCCAACCATTGTAAAACTAAAACTCTTACCTTCCCATCTAAGATATACATTTCTAGGTAAGGACCATACCATACCCATCATCATTTCCAACCAATTAGATTTTGAGTAAGAATAGAAAGTGTTAAAGATCATTAAGAAGAGGATGAGAGACATGGGGTGGCAAATTTTTGATATTAGGGGGACTAGCCCTAATGTGGTGATTGATAGTTGTGATTTGTATTATGTTTTAGGGTTAGATTTGATAAGTATTTTAATGTCATTTCAAATGTTTAGTATGCATTTAGGGTTTCATTAGGTTAGTTTTTGTGTTTAAGTGTTTTTATGAGTTAGTTTGAATCTTTGAGCTTAAATTGTATATTTTTGAGGTACCTTGATGTGTTTGCTAGCGTTGTAGGATAAACAGGGAAAAACAAGAAGAGTTAAAAGGTTTTCAGGCCAACAAGCAAAGGCCACAATCATGACAGAAGAGGAAGAACCAGAAGTAGCCAGGCCACGATCGTGCACTCTAGGCCATGATCGTGATAGAGAGTGTCAAGTCAGGCTATGAGCGTGCACTTTAGGCCACGATTGTGATAGAAAGGAAAAAGTGCCAACCACGATTGTGGCAGGTAAGACTACAATCGTGCACTACGTCGGGCTAACAAAAAAACTCAAGTTTCAAAAAAAAATTTGACCATTTCGACCCCTACTTTGACCTAGAACCTCGTAGATATAAATAGAATATGATGTGATAGAAGAGGGAGAGAGCCAACAACCGCAAAAGAGAGAGGCTCTATCGAAAATCTGAGTAAAAACTTAGCTAGAGATCAATCGATCGAGGAAGGAGACGAAGGAAGAGAGGCACAGAGACACACTTGACATGACGTACTTCCCGGAACAGTTGGTTTCTTACAGTCGCGCCTCCAAGATCCATTCCGAAAGTATATTCTAATTGTTATTTCGATTTCATTGATGTATGAAATTTTGGAGATTGATTAGAAATATATTTCGTAGAGTGTTGATATTTGTCTAAACTCACCTTCGGGTTAATTTATTCTTGAGATTAATAAGATTGTTTTAATTGTGTTTTATTTCAATTTATTATGATTTAATTCATAACTAGGCAATAAAATGAGAGGGTGAGCTAGAAATAATCATCGATTTAGGTTAAGAGAGTTAGTTAAATTGTTAGGTAGAGAATTGAATCAAATTGGTCGAGTCTTGTAACGGGAGATCGAGCACAGATTCTCAGTAGGTTAACAGACAGCTTTAGAACTAATATAGATTTTGGACAAATTGCGGATCGAGAGATCTCAATTTCTATAATTTGAATTAGGAAATATCAATTAGGGTTAAGAATTATAACTCAAAAGAGAGTAATTCACCCTAGGATAGTCTAGGCCCATTAAATCCAAAAATTCATAATTGGATAGATTTTCTTTAATTTCAAATAAATTCCCCATTTCTCTCAATTGGTCACTTCTAGGTTGAAATTCGGGCTATTTGTGTGATTTGCTTATGTTTGTTCTTTTGTTGATTTAAATTCTCATATTTGATTCTTGATTAGTTTTAATTACTGAAATAGTTATTTAATTAGGTTTTGCAAACTTAACTGCCGTTAGATTTTAAGATTAGTTATCTTCCTCATGGGATCGACACCTTAGGTACTACACAAACAACCCATGCGCTTGCGGTAATTACCAAGGTTAAAAATATTGAAACTTAGAGCGTGTATCCTTAAGCGAACAAGTTTTTGATGTCGTTGTCGGGGAAGGCAATTTAGTTCTTTAGTCTAAGGCATTTTCACTAACTTTTGTTTTTATTAAAAAATTGAAAGAATTTGAAGCATAAAGTAGAGACATATCGTGACATCTTAAAGTGAGAATGAGACATCTGAAGAGTTAAATGCTAAGAAGAGGTAAAAAGATCGGTCATAGAGGATGTGTACTTTAGGGAGCAAGGGACATTTACGAAATTCAATGAGCCCCAATTTAGTTGGGGAAATCGTGATCCTTTTAAAACTCGTACACTTCGGGGTGGCAGTACCACCCAGATTTTCATTGGTCCAACAATCCAAGTACTCACATGGGACATCAAAACCCATGTGGATTTCAATATGATTAATCCAGTTCATGAGATTCCAAGCTGGACAAAATCATAGACAAGCTTACGGACAAGGAAGAGGGCCAGAAGAGATTGGAAGAGCAAATTGATCGAGTAGCAAAAAATCATGTCACTTTTATTAACAATTTGGAGATTCAAGTAAGACAGCTTTCTAGGGAATTTTGTAAGCAAAGTGTGGAAAACTGTCTACGCAACTTGAATGTACATTCAATAGAGTCATGTCAAGCTATCACAATTAAGAATGGGAAAGAGCTAGAAGAACCAATGAGATATCAAGCTAAGCCTGACTTAGCAAAGACTAGGAAATCAAAGAACAAAATGATGAAAATAAAATTAACTTTCCCTATTATCCACTAGTCCTTAATATATCATCTTTAAACATTGAAAAATCTAGGGTGGATGTCCATGAAGAGAACTCTAACTTTTGGATTGAGAATGATCAAATGACATTCAACATGAATTATGTATTTAAGAATCCGAAGGTTAGTAGCTCATTCAGGATAACTGATGTGTTTGAATCTTATGATGAACAAGAGGACGATGAATAGACGATAGCATACATCAAGTTTGAAGAAGCAATAAAGGTCTCTATTCATGTAGCAGAAGAAGCACAGGAGACAAAGGTGCTGAAGGAAGAAGGAGAGCAATTCACCTTCTTACAGGACAAACTGTTGGATTCAATGGAAGATTCAGGGAGTTTCTTTATTCCTTATTTTATCGATAGTCTGTTAGTGAAAAGGACATTACTGAAATTAATTGGATTTCATAATTTTATCAATATTTTCCTTTTGATCATCTTGCAATTTGTAGCTTACTCAAGGGCTACAAAATTAATGTTTAATGAAAAGGGTGGAAGCAAGCCACTCATAATTAATCTTGGTTGAGTTTTATAGGATGAAGGTCAAGCTAATGACCATTAATAATAAATTAGTATGTTTGGTAGTGGGTTTAAATTGTTGTGTAGTTAGGTTTGTTTTAAATTCTTAAATAGGTTGTGAATAATTTGAAACAGTTTGGAGTAATAATTCTTTTATTCTTTTGACTCATTTATAAGATAGGGAAACATTTTTGATGTCAAGCTAATTTGGTCTCAACACTATAGCCATCACCACCTCTTTCACCATAAACAATTTCGTGTTTTAACCCTTTTCGTTTCATTTTGTGTTAGTATTTTCTTCTTATGTTTTTCGTATATTGTGTTTATTTCCCCTGGGTGTGTGTTCCTTCTCACATTGAGGACAATGTGTTGTTCAAGTGCAAGGAGGGATTTTGTGTTTTTTCTTTTGTATGTGAATTTTAGCATTTTGAATGATAATATTAGGTTGCATAATGTGAAGTGTGTGAATGTGTTAATGACCTAGATTGAATGAATTATTTTTAATTTTTGGCATAGCCTGTTAGGTTGTGGAAAATCATTAGCTTGCAAAATTAGTAACTTAAGGGGCCTTTGGATAATTATACAGCCTAATTAAGACTTAGCGAAAATTTAGAACCCTATAGATTCTCGCATTCATTCATAATTTGAGGTCTTTTAGGTTAAGTAGCTCAACTAGTATTTTTAATAGAAACGAATAGCTAAAAGCAACAAGGTAAATAATAAAAAATAATTAATTTAATAATCATTATTCTGCTGACCTTCGAGTTATGAATAGAGCTAGTAGCCAATTGAAAACGTGATGTAGCTGAGTAACCAGATCGACACGCATCATAAATGTGTGCCTTTGCGTGAAAAGGCTATAATGACATTTCGACCAAGCTGTGAATAATTGACTTAGTTGAGTAACAGGATCGACATTCATCACAAATGTTTGCCTCCAAGTAAAAGGCTAGGTCCCATAAAAATGTTTTAAATAAAAACCTACCGGACTTGTAATAAGCTTAGATTTTCATGAAAAATGTATTTAGGAATAGTTACGAAGTCTAAGGGATCGAAAAATTGTTAATGTGCATGCACAATTGAAAAGGGTAAATAAGTTAACACTTACATCTCGATTAAGTTGTATAGTTAGTTCAAAGCCCCTAGACACATATTTCGCATGTTAATGATTTGACATAACTGAATGATTATATTCGAGATTAAATTTATTTCACAAAGTTGAAGCCATTGCCCTATTACTACATTGCGTGTTTTCTTCATATTTGTTATTTGTTGTTGTTTTATTTGCTTAAGGATAAGCAAACGTTTAAGTGTGGGGATGTTGATAGTTAAAATTTGGATTGTGTTTTAGGATTAGATCTGATAAGTACTTTAATGTCAATTTAAGTGTTTAGTATGCATTTAGATTTTAATTAGGCTAGTTTTTGTGTTTAAGTGTTTTTATAGGTTAGTTTGAATCTTTGACCTTAAATTGTATATTTTTGAGGTACCTTGATATGTTTGCTAGTGTTGCAAGGTAAAAAAAGAAAAAAGGGAAGAGTTAAAGAGTTTTTGGGCCAAAAAGCACAGTCTACAATCGTGCATACAGACCATGATCATGACAGAAGAGGAAGAACCAGAAACAGCTAGGCCACGATCGTGCACTCTAGGTCATGATTGTGACAGAGAGTGTCAAGTCAGGCCACGATTGTGCACTTCAGGCTACGATCGTGATAGAAAGGAAAAAGTGCCAGCCACGATTATAGCAGGTAAGGCCACGATTGTGCACTGCGTCGGGCTGACAGAAAAACTCAAATTTTAGACAAATTTTTGGACTATTTCGACCCCGAATTTGACCTAGAGCCTCGAAGATATAAATAGAATATGATGTGACAGAAGAGGGAGAGAGCCAAAAGCTACAAAAGAGAGAGACTGTTGAAAATCCGAGTGAAAACCTAATTAGGGATCAATCAATCAAGGAAGGAGACAAAGGAGGAGAGGCACGGAGACACGCTTTACACAACGTACTTCCCAGAATAGGTGGTTTCCTACAGTCGCACCTCTGAGATCCATTTCGAAAGTATATTCTAATTTTTATTTCGATTTCATTGATAAATGGAACTTTCGAGATTGATTAAAAATATTTTTCATAGAATGTTGATGTTTGTCTAAACTTACCTTGGGGTTGATTTATTCTTGAGATTATTAAGATTGTTTTAATTTTGCTTTATTCCGATTTATTGTGATTTAATTCGATTCTTCATAACTAGGCAATAAACTGACAGGGTGAACCGATAAAAGTCATCGATTTAGGTTAACAAGAGTTATGTAAATCATTAGGCAAAGAATTGAATCAAACTGGTCGAGTCTTGTAACGAGAGATCGAGCGAAGATTCCCAGTAAGTTAATAGATAGTGTTAGAACTAATTTAGGTTTTGGACAAATTGCAGATCGAGAGATCGCGCAATTTCCATAATTTGAATTAGGGAATATCAATTAGGGTTAAGAATTATAACTCGAGAGAGAGTAATTCACCTTAGGACCGTCTAGGCCCATTAAATCAAAAAATTCATAATTAGATAGATTTTCTTTAATTTTGAATAAATTCCCCCTTTCTCTCAATCGGTTACTTCTAGATTGAAATTTGGGTTATTTGTGTGAGTTGCTTTTGTTTGTTCTTTTGGTGATTTAAATTCTCATATTTGATTCTTAGTTAGTTTTAATTACTATAATAGTTGTTTAATTAGGTTTTGCAAACTTAGCTGCTGCTAGATTTTAGGACTAGTTATCTTCCTCATGGGATCCACACCTTAGGTACTACACGAACGACCCGTGTGCTTACGGTAATTACCAAGGTTAAAAATATTGAAACTTAGAGCGTGTAACCTTGAGCGAACATAAGTCTCTCATAATTCCTATATTCATTAATCACTAGTTGATCTTACCAAATGCAATTATAATCTGTAAACTCAAATGTTGCTAGTTTAACCTTCTTTTCCTTGAAGTAATTATGATAATAAAAAATATGTTATACCTTCCTCGTCCACTCCAAATATAGTTCAGGATCATTCTTCCCTTGAACGATAAAATTTTCATTTTTAATAATTCCTAAATTGTTATCCCATTTTGAATAACACTTGTCCCTTCCTAGAATTAATCTTATCATAATAAGAATCATCCTTTCGTCCTCCTCAAATGGGTATTTCTTAGAGAATTTAGATTCTGATAGAGACTCTAAACTATCTAATCTTATGTTTAGAACTTTAAATTAGTCCTGTGTAGACTTCATAAACAGCATAAGATCAGGGTCTACGTTATCTTTACTACTACTCATATGTAAATTTGCAAACAGAATGTTAGTAAAAAAGATTGGTTTTCCTCACAACTCACTTACACGTTTACACTCAAGATTAGGTCACTTAATTACTCGTGTTTTGCTTAATTTTGGCTTTTCTTGATGATTATCTTACCATTCTTACTTTTTATCTCTCAATTTCCCCTTAAAAGCCCTTTAAGAAAAACTTTATCAATGTTCCTACCAAAATAGTAGGCAACAATGGGGTGTATTCCTTTAGTTGACAAAAATTAAAGGAAGAAAAATTGACAAGAGGGTAACAAGGATGAACTGACATAAAGAATAGGTTAACCAAACCAACAAAAAGGTAACAAGGATGA
>JANIIA010473891.1:0-17247 GCA_027478495.1 Erythroxylum alaternifolium | reverse complement strand
TTTTATACATGAATGCATGATTAGATAATAGGACTTCTGACCAGAGTAGCCACCGATCAGAGCTTAAAGCTCAAAATGTGAAAAGATCTTCAAGCTCAAAAAGTGAGTCAGAGCTTAAAGCTCAAAGTGAGAAAAGAGCCTCGAGCTCCCAAAGTGATTCAGAGCCTCAGGCTCAAAGTTTAATGAGCCCGGTATCCACAATGAATACGGGACAGTTTAGGCACTTGGTCATAATAAAGTAATAAATGGAAAGTTGGTCTCATGTACACAACATATGCATAATATGAATGATTAAATTGTATTAAATGTGAAATGAAAAATGATGTGAATGTGATTTATGTGTTATGTGATTGGGTGAGCCATCGATGATGGCCACTCATTGAGTTTGCAAAACTCACCCAAAATTTGCAAATATTTTTCAGGATCAGAAGGATACCCTGTTAGGCAAATGGGAGTATCCCTGCAACATACAAGTAAGGGATAGAGGTCGGGATCAGTTTGTGTCTGCGTTGTATTTCTTTCATTTGGTATGGAATTGTATATTTCACAACTTTTATATCAAATTATGTATTTCAAAAGTTTTTATAAAAGGTGTATATGATTTATGTTGTAATGTAAAGACTTTATGACTAAAGTGTTTTGTTTTTGTGAAAGCGCTTAAATGGCTATTGAAAATTATGTTGATTGTATTGTTATAATTGAAAAAGTTTGCAAATCAAGCGGGCCCGATTTGGTTATAGATTTCCGCATATTATGTTTGTGGTTTCAAAAAAAGATTATACTGAGTTTTGACTGATTAAGTGTTTTAGCACGCCTCCCTCGGGGACACAAACTCGGATATCACCCATATATGTTGGGTACATTCCTTGCGGGACTGGGATGTTATACTATGAGAGTTAGGGTGCTGCACACTTAATCTGATCATATATATATAGTCCTATTTTTTTCCAAATTTAAGAACACTTCGCTAACACCTATCTTTAGCATAAATTAAACCTCATTTAAACTTCAAGTCTCAATCTAAATCATCTATATAGCAACCTATAACCTACGATTCACATGCATCAAAATCAAAGTAGAAAATTATTCAATTCATGTATCATTTTTCCAGCATACTTCATCATCAACATTACATATTATCCATCCCAATTCAATCATATTAAAATTTCTATTGCAACATGCCACAAAGATCAGTACGTTTCTTACTTGTTTAGCTCAAGTTCCACCTCAATTCATTAGTCTATTTTGCCTTATATATAGCAAGATCATCTCAAAAACAATGTGGGGATTGGATGGGTTTTCAGCAAGCATAAAAGATAATAGCATGTACAACAATGATTTGGTTCTATAACTATCTTTATGAAGTTAAAAACATGCATTTTGGTGTGGTAATTGAACAAAACTTAGGAAAAATACAGAGATGTAAAAAGGATCAAGCTTTCCGAGAAAGAAAAAGAAGATGAGAGTTTCAGTAGAAAGTTACAAATGAAACAACTGGCCATATGTGTATCATATGGTGTGATTATTGTTAGGACATTTGTCAAGAGTCTAGGTCAGCTATATGTCCTCTCTTCATGCTACCATTTGTCACCTAAATATTAAGCCATTTGTCACTTAATTATTTATGCCAAATGTCACTCAATTCTATTACCATATGCAAGTGATTTCATAGGCTTAATCATCCTAAATTTCTATGTGTCAATTTGACATTTTTCCTAAACTAAATGCAAATTTTGGCTCATCAATGTAACAATTAATTCGAAATTTACTAATTATAGTCCACCAAACCAAAAATTAAGACATAAGCAATATACAATTCACATCATGATCATTTTAAACCTTTCATACCTCAAAACATATCAATTGAGTGCACATATAATCTTGGAAACATTTATTAAATGATGATTCATGTATGTATGTGAATATTATGCATGTGAATGAAATGCCGTTCATAAATTCTCAAATGATATGACTCAATAGTCTAAGATTCTGACCCTCAATAAGTTTTGGAACCTGAGTTATCACAGTTCTCCCCTGTTAAGAAATTTGATCCTTGAAATTCTTACCTAATTGATCAAAAAGATAGGGGTACTGTTTCCTTATGTTTTCCTCAGTCTCTTATGTGGCTTCTTCTCTTGAATTATTCCTCCAAAGGACTTTAAGCAATGGGATTACTCAGCTTCTCAATTGCTTAGTTTGATAACCAACTATAGACCTATTCCTCTATATAACTCAAATTAGTTGCAATTTTAACTTCTTATGCGGTAATACATGTGTTGGATTTGACCTACATCTCCTGAGAATACTAATATGGAACTCATTGTGAATTTGAGACATCTCTAGTGGTAATGCTAACTTATAAGCCAATGAACCTATTCTCTCAGTAATCTCATAAGGACCAATGTATATAGTGCTTAACTTTCCCTTTTTACCGAACCTCAGCATTCCTCGCTAAGGTGACACTCTCAAGAACACCTTATCTCCCACTTGGTAATCCATATCCCTTTGATGCTGATCCATATAACTCTTTTTCTTGTCTTGAGTTGCCTTGATCCTATTACGGATCAATTTTACCTTATTAATGACATCTTGAATCAACTCTGGGTCTTCAACCATCCTTAGGCCCTCCTTTTCCTAATATAAATGCAATCGACACTTTATTCCATATAACGCTTCATGTGGAGCCATACCACTACTATTGTGATAATGATTATTATATGCAAATTTACTAAGAGTTACATATTGATCTCATGCTCCTTGAAACTGCAAAACATAAGATTTGAGCATACCCTCAACAGTCTTAATTGTCCTTTTACTCTGTTGGTCTGTTTGAGGATGAAATGCTATACTAAAATTTAACTTTGTACCTAATGTTGTTTGTAAACTGCCCTAAAATTTAGAAGTAAATTTTGGTCTGATACAATAGATACTGGTTCTCCATGTATATAACACCCCACTACCATAAGGTATATAGCCAAACATCTTGCGGACATTCGGGAACATACCCGGTGGAAGTGGCATATTAGAGCAGTCACATTCATTTAATAAGGAATCATTTATAAAACGTGAATACTCAAAATATCAACTCCTCATTCCATTTATAAAACATAGTTACACTATAGCATTTCACTTCATAATTCATATTTACATTATCACAAATCTTTAAGAGCATACTGCTCTTTTATAAAATATTCTACACGAAGTGAGAATTAAATAAAAACACTTTATCTAAACTCCACAGTCTCAATTGATCGATCTTTGAGCCATTTCTTGAGTCCAAAACACAAGTACATGACTTATTCTAGAATGTCTTAGAAGCTAAGTCTCCTCTCAAAACTTGAATATCAACGTTGCAATTTCGATGAGTTTTACAAACTCAGTGAGCAAACTATCATCGATGTTCTCATTTATATCAAATAATAAGGATAATTCACGATTCAATTTAGAATCAAATCATATCACATATACTAAATATCACGTCATATTTTATTTCAAAGCAGTTCATTTCAAAACATTCAGATCATACATATTAGTTTGTATATGCAATGCACATGTGATTCACTTTCATTGTTACTTTGTTGTAACCAAGCATCGTTTTAACTGTCCTATATTTGTTGTGGATACTGTACTTATTGATAACTGTCCCATATCCGTTGTGGATACTTAGATCATTTTAATACTGATCCTGTGGCTCTTTATACACATTTTCTAAGCCTTAAGCTCTTTTTCACTCACTACTCCAGTTGTAACTTCCTTTATCTGATCATACATTTCAATGTGATGTGCCAATTCACATAATATGCAATCAATAACATTTATTTATGATGCACAATCAATTTCACATGTTTATCAGACATAAGTCTGGCATTAAATAATTTTGTTGGCTACACGTATTTCTTTCAGATTCACATTCAGTGAAGCACTTCAAATATGATATGAATTATCAAACTCTTCAGGCCATTAATTTTCAAAATTATCACATTCACATAAATATTAGTTCAATAATAAAAAAATTTGCAAATACAATCAATCCTAGTGAGAAACATCTAGGTTACTCACAGTAAGCTCTAGATAGCTATTACCTCAATGTCTCGACAATGTTTAGATGTTGACATTCTATTTGTTCTTCTAAACTATGAAATACAAACATTTATAAACATTACTAAGTTGCTCAATCACATAAGTATTCAATCACATACATATGTATGTGTATTGTGTACAATGTATGCTCAATTGACTATTTCCTGGGTATGTATCCTTAATCACTAGTCTTGATCATTCAAACATTATAACTTGTATATGTCTTGCTTATTCTACTATCATCAATCATTCATTCACCAATGCTATTCTAGCATTATAGAATCACACAATATCTAAATTCTTGTTCATTCATACCTAATACACCTTACTCATCTCCTTTGAATTACAAATGCATTCTTAAGAACACTTTCTTCCTATATTGACTTTAAATTTCCAGATTTTGATACATGATATCATCAATTCATTCTTTAGTTAAAACCTCAATTAACAACAAAACATATCATACATTTAATCAACTTATTTAAGCATCAAACTAGGTTCATTTCAAGCCTCAATTAAGTCTAAATACACTATAGGAAAGTACCTTAGCATTACTTGTTTCAAACATCACCTAAAAGACAACATTTCACTTTTTATGCTAGCCCATGATCATGTTGGACCTTCCCACGATCATGACAGAAGTTGTGCAATAGGCCACAAATGTGAGGACTATGCCACGATTGTGACAGAACCTAAATAACCAGGCCATGATCGTGCATTTACATTATCATTTTTCCCAAACTCTCCACGAATTTCACCTACTTAAAAACATCATTTACCCTTCAAGTTTTCCAGAATTCATTCTTTTATATGAAACCTTATTTCATGATAATCTAACTACCATAGTGGTTACATTAAATCTCACAAAAATCTAATCAATTGATTCATTCGTTATTATTCACTTTATACCATTTCATCCTATATCCAACACTTCATGTACATAGTTCATCATTTTCTATTTCATTTCCTCTTCATTCTCACCTTAATTTTAACTCCAAATCATTCATAAAAATACTCATAAACTATTGTTTTTCATCTATATAAAAAATAGAACATAACATCATCATTCTTTATCATTCATAAATCCTCGATCTTCTCATTTTAGAACATTACACAATCACCTTTCTTAAGCATAAATTTCACCTTCATTATACCTTAAATCCTAATCTATTTCATCTATATAACAACTTATAACTAACGTTTGTATACACCCAAAAAATATAACATATTTATCCATTCATTCATCAAAATTTCTGCACTCATCATATTTCATTTTCATGATCATTCCTTTTGAACTAACATCATAAAAGCTTCTATTTAACAAACCAGAAGAACAATATGCTACTTGTTTTACTCAAAGCTTCTTCAAACCACCATGAAACCTTAGCTCTCTATGTATACATGATAATTAACTTTCAAGGAGGAAAGATTAGGTTTTCTTTGTAATAAGATGAAGAGATATCAAAGATCTTAGAGTAGCTAATCTTGAAAGATGATAGCAAAGCTTAATGTGGTGAGGTTAAGGATGAGAGTATCATGAGTGAAGAAGAGAGCTTGTAGAAACAAAATGAAAGACAATAAAAGTTAGTTTTTCAAATGAAAGAGTCGTAAGTGATGAGTGGTGACACTTATCACTTGCCACTTGTCATCTTTTTATGGTCCCCAATTGGCTTCTAATGACTAGTCCATTTGTCACCCAATTTTTAAACCAATTGTCATCCAATTTTCTATGCCACTTGTCAATAAATTCTAATGTCACTTATCAATTATTTCTACTACTATTTGTCACTTATTTTGACTACTACGAATTAATTTGTCTTGCCACTTCACATTTTTTCTAGTCCAAAAATATACATAATTTATAAATCTTTCAATTATAACAAATAAATTCTAAATCACCAATTATAATTCATCAACCAATTTTTAAGACATAAAAATTCACAGTTCATATTATAACTATTTTAAATCATTCATAACCTAGAAAGTGTCATTTGAGTGGATATACAGTATTTGCAATGTGTACAAAAATCAAATTTGCGTGTGTGGTCATAGTATGTATGTCAATGTAATGCACTCCTATAATTTCTCAACGCTATTTCTCATATACAATGGTCTAGGACTCTATGTCTTAACCTTTAGTATAGAAAATGAAATATTACAATTCTCTTCCCTTTAAGAAATTTCATACTCAAAATTCTTACCTGATTGATCAAATAGGTAGGGTTATTGTCTCCTCATGTTCTCCTCCATTTCCCATGTAGCTTCTTCATTTGAATGATTCCTCCAAAGGACTTTTACTGATCGAATAACTTAGTTTCTCAATTGCTTAGTCTGATAGCCCACTATCTTAACTGGTTTTTCAACATAACTCAAATTACTTACAATTTCAACTTCCTGAGCTGGCAACACATGTGTTGGATTAGACCAATATCTCCGAAGCATACTCACATGAAACATATTGTGAATTTGAGACATTTCAGTATGTAGTGCTAACTTATAAGCCAATGGTCCAGCTCTTTCAATAATCTTATATAGACAAATGTATCTGGGGCTTAGTTTACCCTTTTTATTGAACCTTAGCACTCCTCGCCAAGGTGACACTTTAATAAAAAAATTGTCTCCTACTGGATACCCCATATCCCTCTAGTGCTAATCCACATAGCTCTTCTGTCTGTCTTTCACTGCTTTAATTCTACTAAGGATCAATTTTACTTTATCAATAGTATCTGGGATCAGTTATGGGCCTTCAATGATCGTTAGACCCTCTTCATCCCAATATAAAGGTGAATGACACTTTCTGCCATATAACACCTCACATGGTGCCATTCCGATACTACTGTGATAATGATTATTGTAAGCAACTTCAATCAGAGCTACATACTGATCCCATGCTCCTTAGAACTCCAAAACACAAGCTCTGAGCACATCCCCAACAGTCTTAATAGTTCTCTCACTCTGTCTGTCTGTCTGAGGATGAAATGCAGTACTAAAGTTCAACTTCGTACCTATTGTGATTTGTAAACTTTTCCAAAATCTCGAAGTAAATATGGAATCTTTGTTCGATACAATAGACACTAGAACTCCATGTAATCTTACCACCTTATTCATATATCTCCGACCTAACTGATTCAGTGTATTGTTCTCTCTTATTGGTAAAATATGGGCTGATTTTGCCAACCGGTCAACAATATTGCATTACTTGGCAATCCCATAATAAAGTCCATGGTAATCCTCTCCCATTTTCACTCTAGAATAGGAAACGACAGTAACTTTCCAACCGAAGTCTGATGCTCTGCCTTAATCTGTTGGCATGTTAAACACTTAACAATATATTTAACCATTTGCTTCTTCATCCTTGGCCACCAAATATGTTGTTTCAGCGTATTATACATCTTGGTACTACTAGGATACATAACATAAGCTATTACATGTGCCTCCTCCAAAATCTCCTTTTTTAGATTCTCAATATTGGGTACACATAATCTCTACTTTAACCATAATAATTCATTTCTCAATTAAAATTTAGAATTTAAATTCACTTTCAAGTTCTCAATAAGCTTCACAAATTCTGGATCCTTACTCTGGGCTTTTCTGATTCTCCCATGTAACATTGTTCTAAGCTTCAATATGGCTATCAATACTTCATTTTGTCCGAAATTTAGCTCAATATTTAATGCTCTCAAATGCACTACATTTGGTAACCTCAATATCTGAAGTTGTGCTATACTGCTGTTTGATTTTCTGCTTAACGCATCAGTTACCACATTAGCTTTACCAGGACGATACTTAATTGTGTAATCGTAATCATAAGAGCTCAACTACCTCAGTGCATATGAAATTACTTTTCTATGCTGCATCAATACATACCCTAATCCCTAATATGAAGCATCACTGTATACCACATAACCTCCAAATCAAGATGGAATAGCTAACACAAATGTTGTAGTTAACTGATCCTTTATTTCCTCAAAACTCTTTTGACATTCATCATTCCATCTGAAAGGTACATTCTTCTTTAGAAGTTTTGTCAAAGGGGCTGAGATGAGTGAAAACCCCTCGACAAACCACTTGTAATATCCTGCTAATCCAAGAAAAGTCTAGATCTCTGACACATTTCTCGAAGCTTCCGACTTCATCACTGCTTCTACTTTCTTTGGGTCTACCTGAATGCCTTATCTAGACATTATGTGACCCAAGAATACCACATGATCAAGTCAAAATTCACACTTACTGAACTTAGCATACAATTACTTTTCTCTCATTATCTACAAAACTAACCTCAAGTGCTCGAAATGTTCCTCTCTACTTTTCGAATACACCAAAATATCATCAATGAACACAATCACAAAATGATCTAAATAAGGTTGAAATACCTAACTCATTAAAGCCATAAAAGCAATCGAAGCATTAGTCAACCCAAAAGGCATCACCATAAACCCAAAATGGCCATACTTGCTCCTATATGCACTCTTCGATACATCAACCTCTGCTATCTTTAACTAATAGTACCCTGATCTCAAGTCTAGCTTAGTGAATACCTGAGATCTCTGTAATTGATCAAGTAAGTCATCTATCCTCAGTAATGGGTACTTACTCTTCACTGTCACTCGATTCAATTGCCTATAATCAATACACAGTCTTAGAGTCCCATATTTCTTCTTCATATACAAAATTAGGGCGCCCCAAGTTGACACACTGGGTCTGATAAAGCCTTTATCCAACAAGTCCTATAATTAACCCTAAGTTCCTTAAGTTCTACAGGTATCATCCTATATGGAGAAATAGATATAGGAGTAGTACTTGGAACTAAATTAATAGTAAACTCTATTTTCTTATCTGGGTGTAAACCAGATAATTCCATAGGAAACACATACAGGAAATCCTTAACAATAGGAATATCCTGTACTGTCTGCTCAGTACGGTATCAACTATATAAGTTAGATAAGTTTCACATCCACCTTGAATCAATCTCAAAGCACTAATTGATGAGATCAGTCTGGCTAGCACTGCTTTACTAACACCTTGAAATATTGCTCTTAGATGATTAAGGGATTCAAGTATCACCTCCTTAGTATAGCAGTTCGTCATAGCTCTATGTGCAGTAAGCCAACCCATACCTAAGATAAGGTCTATCTCACTTAACTGTACTACTATCAGATTAACTTCTAACTCTACCTGATCAACTTGAATCATACACCCTTTACACACTTCTCCTATCACTGTAGTACTACCTATTTGTGTACTCACCTCTAATCCACATTTCAACATTTCTCTATCACAATGCACTTTAGATGCCAGATAAGGTGTGATAAAAGAATGTGTAGATCTTGGAGCTACCAATGCAAATGCTTCAAAATTAAAGACATTTAACACACTTACTACCACATATGGGGAGTTCTAAGCATTCTTTCTGGTGATAGCATAAATTTTATAGTTATGCATTAGTATGTGTTTTTCTAAGTATTTGGCATGTGTTTCTTACATAATAGGTTACTATTATTGTGTTTTAAGATTTATTTTGTATATTTTTGTTTAGTTTGATATTCATTGTGTTCTTTTATCTTTAATGTTGATTTAGGATAAGAATTGATCATTTTTATGTAAGAATGGAGGTTGGACACATTTGCGATTAAGCAAGAGACCAAGAGCGGAGAAGAGAAGAGGAAGAATCATAATATAAGAACCCACAATCGTGGGTTTCATGCCAATTCCTATGATCCTGAGATGTCTAACCTAAAGATGCACACGGGTTTTAATTATTTTTAGGTTATCTGGTCTATATAAAGTTATAAACCCCTATGGATGACAGAGTTTCGTGTGAGACTTGCATCCTTGAGTAAAAATACAGGTTTAGACCTTTGAGAGAGGTAGAGATTCAAGGAATTCAGAAAAGAGAATAGCAATGCTGGATTTTCCATATTGGGGCCAAAAAAGGGAGGAGTTTGAGTCATTTATTTTTCTTTCATTTTCCTCTTCTAGCATTTGTATGATGGATTATTTGATTGTTAGAGGATGTTATGGACATTATGAGTCGCTAATTTATTTGTAGAGATTACTTTTGAACTTCTTGTTAAACTCCTATTTTGTTTATTTGAATAAATGAAGCTTTTAATAAATGTTGAAATTACACCTTGCAATATATTGAGAGGTTGAGTTGGGTTATTTGTGTAAAATTGTACAATGAAACTTGGCATTCTATAGACCTACATTCATTAAGTTAATTGATTATTTAAAAGAGAGATCCTCGTTAATTTAATTGATCACCCATAGGGTAACTTCATAATTAGTTGAATTGGTGGATTGTTTTTGTAGATTAAGAGATTGCTTAATCATCTCCATTTAATTTGGCTAGCGATAATTAGTTACACCTTGAGAAAGGGGAGTTAATACATTAGTATACCTTAGGTGAGGCATAATTCAATTAACAAAATAAAAGGGAGACAAGATAGGGAAAAAAGTGTTCTCTAATTGTGAAAATCTTGAATTCCAAGTCTATGCATGTTTTAGTTGTCATTTGTGTTTTGTTAGTTGTTTAGTTTAGTTTAATTTTCCAGCTTATTTCCATTAAAAATTATGGTTTTAAAACAAAGATAAATCTGAATTAAGTGGTGCCTAAGCACAATCCTCTTGGTATCTATATCTACTTATTACTACAAGTCACAACTCATATACTTGCGATTTTGAGCGTAAATCTAGGAGTTGTTTTCCAATCAACAAGTTTTTGGCACCGTTGTCGGGGATTATTTGTTTAGTATCTTCTTTAGTTTAGATTACTTTGATTTAAGATTTTTGATACTTTTCCTTGTGTATTTACAGGTGTATGAACACAAGGAGCACACAAAGATTGACAGAGATTAGTGACAAATAGTTAGCTAATATCATAAGGCACAATGAGAGTTAAGAAGAGCGAAGTGTCGAGATATTATACAAAGAAATACGGCTAAAGAAGGAGAGCAAGAAGTAGCTCTGAGGACATTGATGGACTTTATGAGGCTAAGATTCAGTTCTTAAGGAGTTGCGAGGCTAGCGATTCCAGCTAACAATTTTGAGATCAAGCTGGCACTCCTCAACATACTTCAGAATGGTGTGCACTTTTATGAGATATCAACAAAGATCCAAATGCCCATATTGCAAATTTTTTGGAGATTTATAACACCTTTCAATTTAATGGGGTGTTTCGATGTTGCTGTGAAGTTGTGACAATTTTCTTTCACTTTGAAAGATCGGGAAAAGGCATGGTACAACTCGTTAAATTCAAGGCAGATCATTACTTGGGAGCAGCTAGCCCAAACACTCTTCGGAAAATATTTTCCATTGAGCAGGATGACAAGGATCATAAAGGAGATTACAAATTTTCAACAGAGCGATAGAGAGTCTCTATATGAATCTTAGAAGTGGTTTAAGGAATTATAAAGAAGTTGTTCCCATCACAACCTTCTAAGGGAGTTCTTGTTACAAACATTCTACAATGGTGTAAATCAGAGCACGAGAGGAACCATAGATGTAGTGACTAGAGGTTCTTTGATAAGAAAGACTATTGATGCAACTCATGACCTTTTGGAAGAATTGGCGAGCAACGGTTTTATGTGGTTAAGTGAGAGGAGTAGACAAGGGCAAAAGGAGAAAAAAGGTATGATTTCGATTGACTCTATTATAGCTTTGTAGGGACATATCACAACCCTTACTAAGCAGTTGAGCAACATGCAAAGAGCATCTTCGTCTACGGTAAAACCTATGCAAGTATAGTGTGAGCTATGTGGGCAAAACAACCATAGCTCAACAGAATGTTTTTTGTTAGGAGTCAGTGGTACAGAACAGGTAAATTACTTGAGCCAACCATAAAGAGGTAATATTCCTTACTCGAATACTTATAATCTGGGGAGGAAAAACCACTCAAAATTTTCTTGGAATACTAACAATATATGTAGCTAAGCAAGACCACAAGGACATCCTGTATTTCAGCAAAATCGAATTGGATCTATAGAGAGTAAAGTAAACAAATTGATGGATATTTTAGGGTCCAAACTAGCAACTCAAGAAGAGAACTAGAAGAGGATGTTTGCCAGCTAGAAGGAAAGTCAAAAGAGGATGGAGGTGAAGTTTTATTAGATTGTGAAGAACCATGCCTCATCAATCCACAACTTGAAGGTTCAGGTAGGTCAACTTGAAAATGCTTTGTCTTCTAGAAGTGCAGGTAGTCTACCAAGCAATATCGAATCTAACCCAAAGGAATAGATCATGGCCATCACTTAGACCCAGGAAAAGAAAATTGAGTTTGTAAAGGAAGATGGAGACAAAAGAGAAGGATAAATCATTATGGAATTCGTTCTAAGTGAGCTCACAATTAAGCCAATCAAGAAGCCTCAACCTAAAATTCCATTACCTATTCTAGCTTAGCAAAAGTCAAGTTCAAGTAGGGAAATGAGGAATTTTAAAGAGGTTGAATCAAATAATGTTGAGGACATAACAAAACAAATACAAAAAAGGCTCACGTTAATGAACTAGCCAAGAAGAAGGTGAAGGAGCACATAGCGGAAGGCAACGCTAACGTGGCACAGAAGAAAGAGGACCTAGGGGATTTTTACATTCCTTGCAGTATTAATAGGGTCAACATAGCATTTTCAAATTTGGGAGTGAGTATCAATATGATGCCTTACACCTTTAGTCAGAAGTTAGGGTAGGAGAGTTAGAACCCACAAAGATATTAGTAAAAACGGTCGACAGAACAGTTCATCAACCGAAGGGGATTATTAAGAACATGCAAGTACAAAGCAAAAAATTTATATTTCCTGAAGATTTCTATATATTGGATATTGGAGAAAATGTGAAAACTCCAATAGTTCTTGGACGATCATTCCTAGCCATTGCTCGGTTAATAATTGACATTAATGGGGTGAACTGAGTCTGAGAGTAGGAAAACAACAAATGAACTTTAAGGTATCAAAGAAAGACAATAATTCTCCTCTACCTCCAACTAATATCAAGGAAATTGAACCTCGAGGACAACTGGAAGATACTGAGGATTATGGGAATGCATTCAGAAAGAAACGATTGCGTAGAAGGAGGCAAAGGAAGGAGAATCACAAGGAAGGTGGAATCCATAATATGGTAGTTTTTGTGTAGATTTTGAGATCAGTGACTGCACTACCATTGCACCGTTAATTTAAACCACCTTAAACACAAGAAGAGTGTCGATCTACCGACGTTAGAAGAAGCGCTGCATAGGAGGCAACCTATGGAATTTTATTTTCTTTTGATTGTTTCTTGTTTATTTGTTTGTTTGATTTATTTAGTTGTGATTTAAGTTTGCTTAATATTTGTTTAGATTTTGTTTGAGTTTTAAGTTGTTTTCTCTTCAAATTACTTATTGGTTGGGTGAATTTGATATGTTTGCAGGTTGTTTGAATGTTGAGAATGCATGCTAAGTTTGGAAGAGGGTTCAAAAAATGGAAAAATTGAAGTAACCCATGACTGTGGGAATTAACAAGTTTCCCACGACTGTGGGAAGGTTCTTTAAAAAGTTTTTGGAGCCTTAACCCACGATTGTGGGAATGAGGGTGTTTCCCACGACCGTGGGAAGGCTCTCCAAAAATTTTATGGAGAATTAACCTATGATCGTAGGAAACATAGGGATTCCCATGACTGTGGGAAGCCCTACTAAAAAATTTTAAATCTCCCCCTCTTCTTATTCTTTCTTCATTTTTAAAAATTTTCACAACCTCTCCCTCTAAAACCATAAAACTCACTCTTTTAACCACTCGAAACCTTCATCTTACACTAAAATGTTGATCTTCTCTTCAGATCTTCTATCAATCTTTCAATCCTTAACACTTATTTCACATTAATCATTCAAGAATCCAAGGATTTGGTAAGATTTTCTCTCTTTCTCTAAAAAAAAATGCTCACCTCTCTTTTCCTTATTTTTTATAGATTTTAATCACCCAATGGCTCAAAAGAATTAACTCGCCCAAAAACCAACCAATGAACTACGCCTTCAAGTCTCCGGAGAAGGTTAACCAGATATGGCGTATGCTTGAAACTATCTAGGAGGCATTAAATATTAGAAAATGAACGTATGCAGTTTTGGGACTTTAAAGACAGAGATTTAATGCCTCCTAGATAGTTTGATTTTGAACTATTAGAAAATCTAGGATTAAGGCAAAAAATTGAAAGATTAGCTACGAATATTGGTTGGAGTAGGTTAATTCGTTGTGATGTGCCAATATATCGTATGATGACTATCGAATTTTTCACTATTGTATGCCACAATCCTAAGATGGATACATTATGGTTTAGGATAGGTAGCAATGTTTATAAACTTGATTATATTGTCATTCGTGCACTTTTTGATTTATTGACCGCAAAAGTTTTCGATATTTATAATGACTTTTATGTGGATGATTACTGGAAAATTCTAACGGGTGAAACTAATTGTGACTCTAAGAATGCACCAAATACTTTAATTTGTAGTATCGAGCATTTACTTCTTCATAAACTTATATTCTTAATGGTTTTTAACAAAACTGAAAGTAATAAGTGCTCGGCTAAGGAACTTTTCTTTTTTGGGTGCATGGATCAAAAATTCAAAATAAATACTCCTTATAAGATTTTTTAATCAATTGTGAGTTATGTTAATAAGAAGAGCTCTTATTTTGACATGTCATAAATTGTTACTACTTTGACTTTATTTTATAACCTTGATGTGGATAGTGTGCGTACAGCTAGATATGATGTTTTTGATGTCCTTATTTGAGATGTTTCGAAATTTTAGAGTCTCATTCTATGGAGCTCCGAAATCCTCAAATGTGCATAGTTGTTAAAAATAGGAAGGATAATGATGCAACCACTTCTCGGCCATTCACATCTCAGGCGCCCTTAAAGCCACAAGAAGAACTAGCAGAAGAGGAACTAACTGCAGCAATAAAGGTCGACAAATTCCAACAAATCCTTAACTAGATGGCCTCTAACCATCAATAAATGACACTGCAAATTAATGAGATCAGCACCCAGATGAGACAAGTGCACAAGGAGAAGCAGTACATGAAGAAGAAATTCCTCAAGTTGATTCAAAGGAATACTATTGAAGTCTTTTCCCCAATGCCATCACCACCACAATCTCCATGAGCCTTCTTACCCTAAACTTTTTACGTTTGTTTGGTCTAATATCTTTTGTTTGGTTTGATGTCGTTTGTTTAGTTTGATGTCATTTTACCTTATTTTGTGGTTGCTTTGTCACATTGAGAACAATTTGTTCTTTAAGTATGGGAGGTGAGACTTACTTTTTCGATTATATTGTTTTAATCACTATTTGCATTTTGTTGAATAGGATACATGTTTTAGGCATATTATGTTGTTTTGTGTTAAGTAGTGGAACCGCAGTTGAATCATTTTGATATATTTTGCCATGAGATTATGTCGTTCTAGTTAACATGAGATTGAATGTATGTTTGATCTCAAATTAGGTTACTTGAATAGAGAGTGAACCATACTGAGTGATGAAAAGTAGTTGGTTGCATAAGTTACTCACAATTTGACACTTAAGCAATGAGGTAGTGTAGAGATGCTAATGAATTTTCATTTGAGCCATTGTGAGGATTGAGCCTATATGACTTTATCTATAGTCATTTTATTTCTTTATTGTGTGATGCTTCCTTAGGTTATTACCTTTAGAACTTGCTTTGAATCAGTTTGAGTCTACTGGATGCATGCTTAATAGAGATGATTAAGGCCTTTTGTGTTAACCTTTGGCTTAAATGACCTACCTTTTGTTATCCCTTGCCACCCCTGTTAAGCATTAACCATTTTGTTTCTTCAAAACACTTCAAATTTTAAAATCTGAAACCCCATTAACCTACCCATTCACAAGCTTAGTAAAGTATTAAGTAACGCATTAGTTGGGATTTTTGCTACAATTTTTTCTCGAGATGAGTTTAGTGATACTCTTACTCTTAAATCACATTGTAGTTAGTTGCTATTTTATTCCATATATTAAAAAGAAAAAAATGAAAAAAAAGAGAAAAAGCAAAGAAAAGAAAGCAAAAGAACACTTGAGTAACATTAGTAAGTGCAGAATAGTAGTATATTTACACTTGTGTATCTTAGAATTATGTGTTGTTATCCCTTTTATCCACTTTTTACTTTACAAATTCCTGTGTTAAACCGTTACCCTTTTTACCCACCCTAACCCTTACGACATTACAACCCTAAGCAAGTCATTTTGATCTATTTATGTATGCAATCATTATAGAGTATAATTGATGTATTATCAAGCCTATTGTAGTGTAGTTTCCTATATGGAGTTTAAGCGAAATACTATCCATCAAAAACATGAGAGAAATGAGTAAAATTGTAAACAAGATTCATTTTGCATCTATACTTATCTTTGAGTGATAATGCCATTTGTTGAGTTTGCTTATGTATGCAAGATTCATTGCATGTTTTGATCTTTGTGAAAGTGAAATGATGGAATTGAATGGTTGTGTTTGATTTTGCTTGAGGACAAGAAAAGATTTAAGTGTGGGGAAGTTGATAGTTGTACATTAGCGTGTATTTTTCTAAGTACTTGGCAGGTGTTTCTTGCATAATAGGTTATTACTGTTGTATTTTAAGATTTATTTTATATATTTTTTCTTAGTTTGATCTTCATTGTGTTCTTTTATGTTTGATGTTGATTTAGGATAAGAATTAACCATTTTGATGTAGGAATAGAGGTTGGACACATTTGCAATTGAGTTAAAGACCAAGAGAGGAGAAGAGAAAAGGAAGAATCATAACACAAGAACCCACGATCGTGGGTTTCATGCCAATTCCCATGATCGCGGGATGTTTAACCCAAAGATACACGCACGGTTCAATTATTTTTAGGTTTTTTGGACTATATAAGGTTATAAACCCCAATGAACAATAGCGCATCACGTGAAACTTGCCTCCTTAAGTAAAAACACAGGTTTAGACCTTCGGGAGAGGTAGAGATTCAAGGGCTTTCATTCACAATTTGGAAAAGAGCATATCAACGTCGAATTTTCTAGATTCAGGCAGGAGGAGTTTTAGTCATTTAGTTTTCTTTCATTTTTCTCTTCTAGCATTTGTATAATGGATTATTTGATTGTTGTGGATGTTATAGACATCATGAGTGGCTAATTTATTTGTAGAGATTACTTTTGAACT